>JAPSES010130112.1:0-15554 GCA_029822895.1 Maxillicosta whitleyi
TGTTCTCTATTCTATTTTTATTTAGAATTGACTTTCAACATGACATGTCTGTTCTAGGTGTTGGATTTTATCAAATACATTTACCCAAAAAAGGAGGCTTATACTCCAGTGCGACTTATATATGTCTTTTTCCGTCTTTATTATGCTTTTCATGGCTGGAACGACTTATACTCTGTAAAATACGGTAGTTATAAAATGTAACAAATTTAAGCAGGAACTAAATCAGGTTGTAAAAACCCACTTGATTTTTGCCAAAATCGATATAAAGATATTCAGAATTCAAACTGTATGAACTATTAGGGTCCAAATACACAATTAAATTAATAAAAGATTAATAAAAGTGGGTTTAGATAAATATGAGCCCTTTAAGAAAGGCTAAATAGAAAGAACAACTCATTTTTACAACTGCCACAAAAGTAGTACTGGGTCTTATTGGGTTAAATAGTTCAACCTTCATCCCAGAAACAAACTGATCATAGTTTTACTGCAGATGCACTGATCATAACGACACTCGAGACCTTCTACTCTCAGCCGTCTGCCTCAGATCTCCATACGTTTTGCTGCTTCAGCTGTTTTAATGCACACTGTGTGAATGTGGCTCAAGGAAAAAAAGTAAAGAAACGAGTTGGTTCTGACCTCGGCCCTCAGGGTGTCATCTGTGTAAGGCTATTTAGCGGCGATGATCAAAGCTGTACAGATAAGAGGCTGAACGTTAGCCTCGGGTGCTGGAAGGTAACCGATTCTGAGATGAAGAGCAAGACGAGCGAATGGTCCTGACCCGTAGATTTCAAACTTTTTACAGTGGAGTACCCCCTGAAGTACACTTTTTTTTTTTTTTAAATCTAAGTATCGTCAACTGTCGCTTTGGCATTTTTGTTTGAAAAAATTGAGGCAAATTTTGTTTCTGTGCCAAAGGTGTTTGTTGATATTTACAAAACATATATATTTAACTGTAATATAAAATTATAACACATTTTTTAAAGTATTTTCTGTGCAAAATATAACTGAAAAGTGCCCTGTTTCACTGATGATAAAAAATACTTTCTACTACTACTACTACTAATAATAATAATAACTTAGATCCTCAAAATAAACTCATTTTGAGTAATATGAAATAGAAATGTTCTTCAAATGAAATGTTCAAGATGATTGACCATAAAACAATTATATGAACATATATATATATATATATACACATATATAAATATATATGAATTACTTTCCGCATACTGCACATTCACTTAGATGATGAATGTCTGTTGCTGAAGACATGTGGGGTGGGGGCTCCCACTGACTGACGGTCCTTGGTGTGCGTCAGCTGTGTTTCTCCGTACTGAAAAATAGTTCCCATACAAAATGAGCAGGACAAGCCCTTTGCTGTGAATTGCGCCGTCATTCATCATTGAAGTGAATGCACAGTACGAGGAAAGTAATTGGGGGACAACATTAAATACATTAATTCACTTTGGCCGAATTCACTTCTTTGGTGATGTTAGGATGCATGTACTACGCGTTACTACGCATCGCCAGCCGGTGGTCAGTTGTCATGGATTCGGACATTGGCTGGGTCATCAGGAAAATGCTTCCACACACTTATTTAGTCTGGGGAGTGTGGGGGATACACTGAATTTGGTCTGGGGGTGGCGTATCGTTTTAACCACTGAGCTACCCAGTCACTATTGCTGCATTTAAAAGCAAGTAAAACTGTGAAACTTTTGTCCCCTCCAGAGGAATAAATTGTATTGCTGGTTGTCAGGAGGATATATTCACTTATTGATCATGTAGATATCCATAAAAGTTTAAATTAAAGTCGAGGGTTATTATATCAGAATTAGAGAAGAAAAAGTGACTTTTTGGTAAAACCCAGTGTCTCCATCCACTGGTATTGATCCAACTCCATGGGTTTTACTGGTGAATCAATGTTGTAGAAGATGAGTGTTTCCATGGTAACTATGGAGCCTCTGAACGTCCAAATGATTCATATCTGATGGCCATGAAAAGAAGAAAAACTCAATTTTACACCAGTTATTTACATGTATTGATAGGTTTAGTAGGTCAACAGGTATTAAACAGATTAGGTCAGTAGATGCCCAGTGGGGGTTTGGGTATTTACGGGTTAATGTATTTCCAATTGGGCTTCTTGCAAGTACCCCTGGGAGTACGTGTACCCCACTTTGGGAACCCCTGGTCCAGACAATACAATTAAGTGACTGCCGTATTTAGATGCCTGGCACAAAGATGACCTGATCCACCTCTGGCTGCAAACTGTAGGAGTTCTGTCAGAAAACATTTGGTTAAGAGCAGAAGCAGGCGCAGCACAGGTGCCGCGTCCACGGCGCATTTTAAAAGCCTCATTTGTGTGCATCTTTCTTATCAGTGGACGTATGCAGGTTTTCATCACCGCACAGCTTTGGAATGTTAAAAAGGACAAACGCATACTTTTGAAGGATTCTACAGTGGATTGTTCAGAGGTCCGTGTCCTTGGTCAGGTGCGAGTGCGAGGATATGACCTAGCGACGCCGACTTCCTTTCATTTCCCTCCCAGCGCTCAGGTATTGTGTGTGACATTTATTACCAGAACGCAGATGGAGGTTGCTGTTTCAAGTCTCCAGACCTGCTGGGAAACGGTTTGTGGTTATAGCAGATCAGTTGTGCCCTCATTAAAGTGTCCTTATCAGCGAGACTGGCCTTTTCGAAGCGATGAAAGCAGCATATGTTTTGTGACTGGAGTCATCCCAAAAGTGAGAAAATGGCAACTTCTAACATCTGCAAAGAGTGATTTCAGTTTAGCGTGTAATGGTTCTGTAGTTATCGTGCTTTGGCAAAAATGTCAGAGGTGTGTTAGTTCCAGTGGTAGAATGTAATGAAGTATTTACTGTACTTTAGTTTTTTTTGTATTTATACTTTATTTAAGTAAAAATAATAATGCATACTTTTACTTCACTACATTTAGTGGAAGTTATCTGTACTTTCTACTCCTTACATTTCTGAAATTGATACTGTTACTCGTTACATTATTTTAACATAGTGAGTACTTGGACTTTTAGACTTTAAAGGACCTTTTAAAGGAACTACTGAGTACTTTTACTTAAGTAAGATTCTTGATGTAGTACTTGTACTTTTACTTGAGTAAATATTTTGCAGGGTATTGGTACTTTTACTTCAGTACTAAACTTCAGTACTTCCTCCACCTCTGGTTAGTTCACCTTTGAAGTGACATTAGACTCGTTTTGTTTGTACATTTGGACTTTTTCTTCTGGTCCAACAGCTCAGTTTTTCTGTTTACAGTGAACGTCTACACTAACTTCTTCTCTGCCTGGTTTTAAAAAGTGCATGAAGTGCTGTGTGTGTTTCATACACAGTAAGTCATGGGTGTCAAACTCATTTTAGTTCAGGGGTCACACTAGCAGAGTATCAGTGTAAGAACTAGAGGTGTATGGGTGTGTTTCATAACTAACGTGTCAACCTGCAACAGGTGTGAAAATCAAAGTAAAACTTAACTTTGAATGTTTGACTCCTGGCTTCTGTGCCTCTGTTACTGCAGAGCTTACACTACATTTTCTCAGCATATAACCTATATCCACTGGGCCCCCTGGAAACACTAAGCCCCATGAATTTATCATGTTTACGCCCCCCCTTTACGGCGCCCCATGTAGGAGTTATTGAGTGACATCTCCCAGGACAGAGAACTGAAACACACATATGAAGAACCTCATGGTTACTACGTTCAGGGTATGGTTTTTTTTTTATATACTGTATATATTTTCAGTTGTTTTTATGAGACCTGAAGTGCCTCCCAAACTTACAAGAGTCATATGTCAAACTGGTTTTATTATGTGATGTTGTTTTGACATGTTAGTTAACTCGTAAAGTTTGAGTGATACTTTTGTGTCAGTTCCAAAATATATTTTCTGTCTATTTAACTTTTCTTAAGTGATTCATGAACAATTTTTTTTTATAATATTATCCTGTGTAGTTTATGTTTTTTTCAGGGAAAAGTGGCCTCTGCATGTGTGCATGTATGTTTGTCTGGGGCATCACACAAAATCCATTCAGAGCTGACTGCTGTTGTTTGACATACTTAAGTATTTTTGGTTGAGGAACAGATTAGTGAAAATGACAAGTTGATAGGACCAGTATTTTGGGATATGTTAGTGACTGTGGAATACAATAGCCTTACAAACACACTGCTATGGCCAAAAAACAGTGAGTGATGTGACCTCAATGCGGAACATTACATGCTGGTAGTAGGAAACCAAAGTTTCTCCTTATATGGATACTTACATATAGTGATGAGTAACACAGATTGACTCCCCCTTTTGTGTCCAAATACACCCCCCCAACGTTGTCCCAATACCTCTGTTGAGAAACATTAATGTAGACGTTCATTACAGCTAAGATTACAGTTGTGAGTTATTATATTAGAAACAGAGAAAACTGTTTTCTTAACATAAACCCAGTATTTCCATCCACTGTCATTGATCCAACTCCATGGGTTTTACTGGTGAATCAATGTTGTAGAAGATGATTTCCATGGTAACTACAGAGCCTTTGAACGTCCAAATGGGTCATATCTGATGACGTGAAAAGACGCCGAACTGAATTTTACACCAATTATTTACATGTATCGATAGGATTAATGGATCGACAGGTATTAACCAGTTTAAGTCAGTAGATGGCTTTGGTCTTTAAAGGTTAAAATCACATCAATACAGTGTTTCTATGATGGAAAGAAATGTTGTTTTCTACCAGAAAGTCATGACAATAAAGAGGTCAGTCCAATTTCCACTGAAGTGCAGCTTCAGCGCGGCCTCACCTCTGATTGGAAGGTCTTCATATGGAATTTTGATGCAACTTCCATTACCAAAAAAAAAGGGATTCCAAATGGTTGAGATGTTGGCAGTGATTCTGTTTGAGACGGTTGATCCACCACAGGCCACGTCTATGAGGAATGAAGTAAGTCGTCAGCGATTGGAGTAAAAACTGAACATATGTCCAAAATTTGAGCCGATTACCTGAATGTTCAGGTAATGTTGGTTGTGTTGGTTGAACGGGACAGAGCAGCACAGCACAACCAGAAGGGGGTGGGCCATAAAGTGGTTCATTTGCATTTAAAGGGCCGGCGTTTAAAACCACCTGCACCTGTGGAGTTGAATTAATGAAGAATTCAGACCCAAACAGAACATTTACAGTTTATGTAGAACACAGGGTGAGGATTGAAAATGCATAATTCCATTTAAATATCACTCCTTCAAAATAAAAGCGCTACACCTGCATTTCATAATAACTATTGCAATATGTAATAAGCTATTACAAAATGAGTTCAAGAATTTCATGACAAAATGTGGTTAGTTTTTACCAAATATTACATATATTACATAATGAGGTGAAAAATTATGACATTATTACATATTGCACTGTTATTACATAACGCAGCGCTACAGGCAGTATAGGGAGGTAACATGTTCGAAGGATTTTTATATATTTGACAATTTCCATGTGTTTCATCATAATCAAATCCAAGAATTTAGTTTACTGCTCAAAAACCTGCTTTAGTGTGTGCGACCTCAGTTATTCTGTTTATCGTGCCTGTGCTTTGTGCAGAGCTGCCGTATCATTCACAGGCTTTATTCCCTCCGTCTGTGTCTGCGTCTTGAGAAGAAAAATGTTGGAACTGAAGGAGAAACTTTAGTGAACATCTAAGTTTTAATACTGAAGACTGAGCCCTTCCTTAACTTGGTTTGCTCTCAGAGTTCCACCACGAGGAACATGTTATAAACGCTGGTGTATTGACTGTTGTTACTGCTTCCTCTGTGATTTTACACAGTATTAATAATAACAGAAAACATTAACTTAAAACAGCTAAACATGAGGAAATATATGCACAAATAAACTGATGTAACCACATGGACACAGATGAATGTATTTATTCATATTTCAAGTTTATCACAGATAATTCAGTAATTACTTGTAATGTAATATAACGTATATGTAGTAATTATTTACTTCCTATATTTAATATACTATATTTAATACAGTACATTATTAACCCTGTAACGCCAAATGTATCCTATTTGATACATGAGTTTTGAAGCCTTCTACATGATCAGTGTGATATTTTTTTTCTTGAAAAACCTAATGTATACAATTAGATACATGCAATACACAAATAATCCACCAGGGGAGGGATTCATTCACCAGAGGCCTTTCCAGTAACACTATAAGACTGTCAGTAACGAGGAAGGAGGCCGAACTTTAGCAATTATGAAAACGAATTACCAATTTGTCAAATATGTTTGTTTGCTCAAAAATAACAATATTTGAGCATTGAGGCGTAATGTATCAAATATGATACAAAATTTAAATTCAAACATGGAAATTGTAGCAGAACTCGTGTTTTTTTTTCCACCTCCAGCAGATCTGAGGTCAGGATGCAAGTCATGGTGTGTCGCTTGTACTCTGCTCATGTGAATATATATATATATATATATTTTTTTTTTTTTTGCTTAGAGCAACAAATCTGCCAATTGATCAAGTAAAAATGATCTTGGTAAGGTTTATTGAAATAAGACTTACCAGATTTATATCCCACTGAAAACTTACTCTTTAGGTGATAATGTCTTATTTTAAATGTGATGAGATATTTGGACTAAAATACACCTGATAAGACTTACATTTTTTGCAGTGTAGGAACATTTTCCGCCTTAATCATGTGACTCATACATAACAATAATGAAGTTTTGTTAAAATACATGAATTATATGACATTAATAATGTTAATAGTTTAAGGCGAGAGAATACGCATATTTGTGTCATTTGCTGTTTTTCTGAAGTTTGGACAAATTATCAAGGGTTTTTCAAACTTTGATCATCTGGAAATGCTTTCAAAACCACATTCTTCAGTCCCCTGTACTGAAAAATCTCTGCTCTCAGGAGCTCATTCCAGTAAATCCTTCCGCTCAAGTGTCTTTTGAGCGTTCCTCAGGCTTCAGTGTCTTTCTTCACCCGTCACCTCCCGTTAGCTTCTTTATGACTTTGTAGCACTTTTCAGGATCATACAGGGGTGGAAATAGACTAAAATGGGGTAAAATAGCTTTAAACATCCCCCACCTCCTGCTACTCCTTGGTGCCCCACAGTGGAAACACATAAAACACTCTGCTCTCTTTACGGAGTTTGCTAATAACCAATATTTTCAGTGGCGCTCTGCAACTTTCAAATGGAAATCTGTGTGGAGCTCATCCCTGTCAATAAAGCAGATTTAGTGTAACGTTCAGGGCTCATAGTGAAATGAGGAACACTAGCTGCCGGTGAGAAGACCAATTCGATTTTGTGGAACTGCTCAGGTGACTCACCTCATCTGAAGAGGCTTATATAAAGAAGAGGCCGAGAGAAAAGAGAGAACAGGACATAAATTTCACTTTAATGGGAGTACTCACCTGTTGGTTGACTTTAGAGTGGAACTTCAGCACCGTTCTGGGTCCAACATGGAATGATTCTGAAAAATATTATAATATAAGTCAGAAACAGACTGGAGACGATCAGTGTCAGTGAAGTTCAGGAGTACTTCAGGGACATCCGTAAAAAACATAGAATCATAAGACATTCTTTACCATAATACTGGAGCATCAGTCAGTGTATCTGTGTGGTTCTGAGAAATTGGGACATTTTTAACTGGATAATTTGGTACATACAGCTGGGGAATAGTCCCATAAGAACCCAGTGTGACTTTTGTGGCAGTTCCCAGTTATTTAACCTTTTTCAAGTGATTTATCACCATTTAATATAATATTATCCTCTGAATTTAGCATTTTTCCCAGTGAAGATCATGCATTTTCCTATGTTTAACTGACTGATCATGTAGATGTTCATAAAACCTCAGAATAAAGTCAGATATGGATGGTTGCATGGATGGATGGATGCTATATTTTGAGTATTTCTATTTTTCCACCTATTTTTTTAAGCAGCCTGGGTTTTTTTCTATCACTGTCGTGTTTTTCTCCATTATTTTAGTTTCAGAACCTTTCACCTCAGTACTTATATGAGGTAAAATTGCTGATGTGAGTCCAGTGCTTTAAAACTGAGCAATCCAATGAAAAATGTATGTAATAGAATGTGACTGACAGACAGGTGGACTGAACATCTCTTGTAATACTGTTCTAATACTAATTTCATGATTTAATGTTGTACGAAAACAACAGCTCTGAAACAGACAGAACAGCTCACAAACATCAAACAAACAGGAAGTGCAGAATTGAGACGTATTTATCCATAAAAATGCAGATTTTTACACATTTTCCAGTTGTTTTTTTGCATTATCACCAGCACTGACACATAAAAATGGTTTTATATGACTTTTACAGACCAGAACCTGTTTTAATGTTTAGAATCACTTTAATTTATTTGGATAATTAAAATAGACACGTAAAGGTACAAGTTGCAGGCCCTTTGGAGTAACTGTGGGAGAAGTGGAGGTTGGTAATAATTGAACAAAAGCACAAGTTGCAACGAAAACTGAGCAAACACATGTTTTTCCTTCAGGGGGGAAGTCTGAAGAATTCATGAGGCCCAGACAGAGAAGTGCCAGATACTTTCACCAGGACGCTTGTTTACGTAGGCGCTAATGGTCCACTATGAACAATAATGTGGGAGGAGCAAGAACAGGAGGATGACTGTGCGGAATATAGACTAGATGAGGATCACAACCCAGGGAATACTGTCTGAGAAGCTTTGGAAAGGAATTGAAAATCAGTTCTCAACTCACTTACCTGATGAAATAAATTAAATTAAATTAAATAAATGTAAAAATCGCCACCATTTCACTACTGACACAAGGTAGACTACAATATAAACACGTTTCAATGAATTAGCTCCAATAATGTAGTGATTCTAAGTAAGTATTACATTATTATTACATTACATTTGGCTGACGCTTATATCCAGAGTGACTTACAAGGTACAGGCAGGTATAGCGTGAAGGGCCTTGCCCAAGGGCTCACCTGAGATTCGTACTGGCAACCTTCCGCACCAAAGTCAGCGGTGTAAACCACTAAACTATCCACTATTAAAAGAAATGGAGATTAATATTTTAATATTGCATACATTTTTTTTTAATTTCTCTTTTTTTCAATGAGAAAAAAAATGAAGAAAAATGAAAAAAAGGAGAAAAAAGAAAAAATTAAAGAAAGAAAAGAAAAAACAAACAACAAAAAAACATACATTTCTTTTTACAGTATTTTAACACTATAAACTGGACTAATTATAAGTCTTACCTCTTCTCATGCATCTGGAAACCAAGTAACAGTAGTGAATCTGCAGGAAATGAAAGGTCAAAGGTCACACAAGTTACATACAATTAACATACAAATATACTAAGTACAAGTACATAGAAAAATAGCAACAAAAATATGAACAAATGCAAACAACGTGCATTCATTAATTACGGAAATTTAGTTATTATCCATTAACAACTGCATTTCTAAATGCGTTAACACGAACAAACTTAAAACATCATTACCCAGAATTCTACACGTGTCACATAAAAGTAAATGAATAAGTGAACGAGCAACAAGTTAACAATGACATCAGACGTACTCAGTCCTACGGTTAAAGCAGAATTAAGATCGACCCTGATACACACATAAAACACACCATCTGACAGGTAGTTTCTCTGTGCAGGAACCTCGGGGCGTGATTCATTTGACTGTGTCCCATTCTAATGGAAATGACATAATTAAACCAAATGAGTAGCCTCGGGGGTCTCTAATTGTGTCACAGAGATGTGTCTCAGCTGTGAAATTCCCCCGTTTTTAACTGAGGCTCAAATGATGTGAAAAACTGTCACCGTTCTTCCAGTCAGATAAAAGCCTCTGAATGTCAAAATGACATTTTAAAGATCGCTGTGGAATTATGGGACACCTGAGTGTTTTCAGCATACACCATTATCTGCACATTCTTCTCTGTCTGTGGAGAATTCCTCAATACTTTACCCTGTCTTTGTTCTATTTTTTAGGATTATTTCTATGTAGTAAAACAGCTGGACCTGTCTGTTAACCCTCCTATTATCCTGGGGGTCAATTTGACACCATTCAGTGTTTATTATTATTAAAAAAAAAAAAAAAAGAAAGAAAGAAAAAAACAATAGTTGACCTGTTTTTTTTCTTCATATTTCATGACTTTTCCTGATTTGAGGGGGAGAACTGATTAAGAATAACATTACCATGATATTTACCCCCGCCAAGGAGGTTCTGTTTTTGCCAGGGTTTGTTTGTTAGTTAGCGAAATAACTCAAAACCTTATGAACAGATTTTAATGAAATATTCAGGAAATGTTCGCTCTGAGACAAGGAACAGATGATTAAATTTTGGAGGTGATCTGGATCACTGTCTGGATCCAGGAATTTTTTAAAAAAGATTTTCTATTAGTTATTATTGACTCTGTTGTAGTACTAACAAGTGTCCACCAGATGGTAGTGGAACTCTTTAGTGGCTTTAAATGTGTGACCTGAACTGTGCTGCTTGGCGGAGGTTTGCGCTTTCTGAGTTTGCACTCTTGTCTAGTTTTTCAATGTGCTGAACATGTATTGCACACATTGGCATTCCTCTGGGGTCAAATGTGGGGCCAAACTGTTTTAGGCTACATTTAGACAGTAACGATCTGAACCGAAAATGCAAAAGTGGTGTTGCATTCTTATTTTTAACTCTTCCTTCTGGTACTCAAAGCACTTTACAAATCCTCACACACCAGTAGGCGGCTTCTATGCTAATGTACCATGCAAGGCACTACTGGGAGCAATTTAGGGTTCAGTGTCTTGCTCAAGGACACTTCGACATGTGGACATTGGGAACCAAGATTTGAACCGCCAACCCTTTGGTCATTGGACTTGACCATCTCAGCACTTTAGGGGTGAAATCTGACATGCAAAACTGTGTGAAACGTCGTATTTATTGTTGTGGTATGCACACCAGATGACATCACCACCAAGAAGAACCACCTGCGTAGAACCTTCCTTGTTCTTATTTGTATAGTACATTTCATTTATAGGACAACTCAAAGTGCTTTACATAAAACAGAAAAGCATCACAGGAGAGGCATGAAAAGACAAAGTTAAAATATAAAGAAAAACAACCAAAACAAAAAAAACCATGAACATTAAAATTTAATCATCAGCGATTCTACTTCTTTTCCTGTTTTCTTCTAAAAAATAGAACCACAAACAGGAAACAACAGAACAGTACCCTTTCATAAAGATTTGTGACAATAGCTGAAATGACTCTTGGATATAAATTAGAGCGATTCAGGCAACTTGACGGTGACACACGAGTGGAGGATTTTTAAGATTTCCACTGTGGAAGGTGATTCCACTCATTTTATATTTTATGTTTTCAACCCCCGCCCAAAAAAAATGTTGTTGCCATGTAAACGAAAAGCACATCTGATAAATATTTTGTCGTTTTCACCTGAGAGCATTCATATAAACTGGGCCTTATGTGTGTAAAACTGGTCTGTCTGATGGCGCTTTCGTTACTCCGACACTGTTCGTTCGTTACTTCCGTGTCGTCTGCTCAGAGTTGCCGAAAACTCACTCGTTGTGTATTTTCTCGTCTGTATTTTTACGTCCTCCACCACCGACTGAATCTCCGTTCCGTCTATGGTGTGGTTTGGTTCTGTCATCATGTGGACTCATGGATCACTATTCACTGTCTACTTCTGCATCTGATTTATGTAAATCGGTCACAGAGAAAACTGTCTGACCAATCAGTGTCTGCAGTGTCGTCACGTCACGTTTTGGTGTCGGTCCCAACATTTTGGAACCTCGGCTGAGGCGGTACTAAAAAACTAGTATCAGGTCCAGATTCCAGGTCCTTTTTCGTAATGGAAAAGAGAAAGAGTCGAGTAGAGGAGAGCCGGTACCATGGAGTGGAAAAGCACCACACGTGTGTGACGTAACATCCCCACAACCGGCAGGTGCACAGTTGATATATAACAGGAGTGTGTGTGGGGGGGTAACTATTCCCACCAGAACTTTGATACTCCTTATGATGTGGGCCTGTGGGAAACAACTGGACTGGATCCATTGTCCAACTACACATGCCTCACCTCTAAAATGATCATCTCAAGTACAATATTTGCACTGTGCAATGTCACATATGTACAATTTTAATTATAATATAATCATTTCAGGTTGGATAAACTGCTACTCGGGGTCTGTGGTGTGAATGTTGTTTATGTCATTGTGTTCTTTTTATTCCTGTATTTGTTACTTGTTCCACTTTTAGATTTTATATCTTTATTGTTTTAATGTTCTTTTTTTTTTTTTTTTTAAATTACGGCACCTTTTAGACAACTGCACCGTTAAATTTCATTTATTTACATATATACAGTCCAGACCAAAAGTTTGGACACACCTTCTCATTCAAAGAGTTTTCTTTATTTTCACGAATATGAAAATTATAGGTTGACACTGAAGGCATCAAAACTATGAATTAGCACATGTGGAAATATATACTTAATCAAAAAATGTGAAACAGCTGAAAATGTGTCTTATATTCTACATTCTTCAAAGTAGCCACCTTTTGCTTTGAGTACTGCTACACACATAATGAATATATCAATTATAATATGTAATCATAATTATTAATAAAAAATAGATAATTTATTGTTATTATTATTATTATTATTATTTATTTACTTTTTAACACTTTTCGTTGTACATGTGCAAAGACAACTCTAATTCTTATAAACAAAGTGAATAACACAAAAAAAAACTTCAACAATTTTATGAAAATCATTTCCTGGACGTAAATATCTCTGCGGTTAAAATGCCTTCGTAATATTTGAGGATAATAGGAGGGTTACATGTGATATTTCCAGTCTTTGATTCTACCTGAATACTGATCAGATAAATGTTTACTCTCCACCTCTGCACAGGTATTCAACCAACATCACCGATCACAGCTACATCATCACCTTCTTCGCCACCTGCTTCATTCTTCCGCTCGGAGTGATTTTCTTTTGCTACGGGAAGCTCCTGAGGAAGCTCCGAAAGGTCAGAAGCAAAAACATACAGACCCCATTCATTCACAGAGTTTACTTAATAAGACATTTATTTAAGGGGAGTTCACGTCTCCACCTTTCTGTTCACTACTTTAACTCATGAAGAAACAGCAGCATCAACAGCATTTCTGAAGTGACTGTAAATGCATCATATCTGATTATTACGATTTCCTGATTAATACGGAATAACGGAAGATAATGAGCCTGTTTACATAAGTATAAGAATCCAATGTTAGTAAGATAAGATCTGACACGTTTACGAATACTCGCGCCTTTAAATGTGATAATCGCAACCTGGTTTCAACGTTTCAGTCCATTATTGGATTTATTTCGGAGTAATTACAAACAAAGTGATGGTCGAATCAAACTTCCTGTTCATGCTCATGTTTGACTGTTATTTCCGTTTTCTATGACTTTAGTTGTTTTTACACATGTGCAGATGTAAAATAATGAAATAAATCAGATTAAGCTGTATACGTGCAGGAATGCTTGGGAGTTTTTGGACAGAAATCAGAAGAAAAGAGTCTGGAATTGAGTCAATCACTGTCAAATACACAAGGGTGGAGGAAGTACAGAAGTTTAGTGATGAAAAAAAAGGAAAATAGGAGAAATGTGAAAATCATCTAGACGGTGACAGTAAGTGTTCAGACACAAGGAAGAACATGTTTTTTTTATATATAATTTTCTACTTATTCTATAACTGAAGACTGAATCTAAAACCTGCTACTAACCTCAAATGACTAAACCTTTTAATATATAGGTTTAAATATAGGGAAGTTTTAAGTTATCAGAAAAAAAAAGAAAAAAAAAAACATTTCTTAACAAATAAAGACCCACAATAGTTCCCAAATGATTTTTTTCCGCTTTATCTTTAACCTTTTTTTTTTAAGTAATTTACCACCATTTACTCTAATATTATGCTATGTATTTAGCATATATATATATATATTTTTTTTCTTCATAAATCATCTATAATATTTTTAATATATATAATATCCAGCAATTTTAAGGTATTAAGTTGAATAAATAAATCATTAATTGCTTCAAAATATCCTAGTTTATTAATTATTCTAATAGCTCTTTTTTTTAATAATTTTGCTAATGTTTTTTCTGCATTTCATATTTGTTTTTGTCAAAAGTCCCAGTCAGTTCCAAGTCCACAAATCTCTTTTTGTCGGTTGTTTCCTTGAATCAAAAATAAGGGTTAAATTACAGCTTACACCCTGTATTCTTAGGTTTCTCTGACAAATGTGTCATGTCCGTCTTATCTGTGTGTATCTGTTGGTTTTACCCTTCAGATATCAACTTCCATGTATGAGCATCCATTTTGTATCATATTTGATACATCAGGTCTCAATGCTCAAATATAATTTTTGAACAAACAAAAACACAATATAACACAAACATGTTTGACAAATTGGTGATTCCTTTTCAAACTTGCCAAACAATCTTGTAATGTCAGTAGAAAGGCCTCTGGTGAACAAATTCCTCCCCCCTGGTGGATTATCTGTATACTGCATGTATCTAATTGTATACATCATGTTTTTCAAGAAAAAGTATATCACATTGATCATGTAGAGGACTTCAAAACTCGTGTATTAAATACGATACTTTTGTCTTTATAGGGTTGAAAAACAATCGGCAGTGGTAACCCGACAAACCAGCGTTAAACTGACTTGAACAGTAATAATTCCTGCTTTTAAAATTAACTGCATATACATATATTATGTTTGGATAAATGTGTCAGACCATAGTTTATTCACTATATTCTGTTTAAAGAAGAAAAACTAGTGCAGGTGAAGCGTTAACACAACTGCAAGGACCAGTTTCAAGCTCTGACTGAAGTTAAAATCCTTATGAATTATGTGTAAATAAAACAGAATTGTTTTCATGCGTCTCGGTTCAGTGGTTTTTGCAGAATGCTTCAGGTAAGAAATAAAGTTGAGCCAGGCAAAGCTGTTTTTGATAGATCTGTTGCAAAACAAAGACAAGATACACATTCCTGGAAGATTCATTTGCAATGAAAATACTGACGAAAATTGGGTAAAACCTGAATTTCCTTCTCCTGCTGTTTGCAAGCTGTCTGCAAATCAAAGGACTGAATAGAAGTTAGAATTCAATCGCATATTTAATCCTGAAAGATCAATATGTATTCTTGTGGATGACTTCCAAATTAAAAATTTTTTCTACATTTAACATTTTTTTTATCATCATTATTGTAATATAATTTGATTTTCACAAACTGTTTTCCTTTAATTAATGTATTAATTAATTAATTAGAGCAGCTGGCTAGCTCAGTGGTAACATCATGGCCTGGGATGCATGGGGTCGCCGGTTCAATTCCGGCCGGAGACACCCTTAATGCCCCCGCCCAATGGGCAGCACAGTGGCGCAGTGTTTAGCGCTCGTGCCTCACAGCTCACACCATCAGTTCTTTCTGTGTGGAGTCTGCATGTTCTCCCCGTGACTGCGTGGGTTCTCTCCGGGTACTCCGGCTTCC
>JAPSES010130173.1:0-15551 GCA_029822895.1 Maxillicosta whitleyi
AACATAGCTGCTAATATAATTTTATTTTCATCATTAATTTAATATATATATATATATATACACATATATATATATATATTTTTTTTTTTTTTTTTTTTTTAAACCTTCTTTGCTGCTTTATTGTGGCTTAGGGGTCTGGTTAGTTACTATTAAGCGTGATGGAAATAAAATTTAAGTTGCAAGTGAGGTGGCAATATTCAATATTTAACAGTGTGATCCCAACAAAATCCGACACCACTTCATCACCTAATATTTGTCTAAAATGTGGTTACTCTTTTTTGCTCAAAAAAGTGTAGTCATTTTTATTGTTCTGCTTTCAAGAATAGACATACGATTTACTGTAACAGAAAAGGCATTCTATGTACTAAAATATAGCCAAACTCAGACAAATCTGTGAAAGCACAACATGAATTTGTAAGAAAATTTCACACACAAGCACAAGCAAATGTAACACTTCATTTTAAAGTGAAGATGGTCAGAAGGCTTTATTAAAGCTGATTAAAAAGGTAAAAAGAAAAAATACACCAATACCATATATTTAGAGGTAACTAAGATCTTGTCATAAATGCCACTTGCTTTGTTTTACTTCTTGTTTTCACCTTTTTCAGTCAAGATTTCTGATGATTAAATGTCACAATGTTCAGAAGTTATGTGACTGAAAGACGCGTCCAATTCTTACAAGTGAGGATTAAAAATCATAATTTTTTTTTCATGCATGACCTTTTTCACATTAATGTAGGTGTACATTTACATAAATAGCACAGCGTCAATGTGACTATTCATTTTAGAAAAATAATTAAATATAGTAAAGCTGAGGATCTGAGGATGATCCACTGTAGTTAATTATCTAGTTGACAGTCATCACCCAATGTTTTCTGTAAGAATTTTAGCAATTTTCATAGGTTAAAATTACCCCCAGTACGAGTATTCAACAAACTTCACCCAAGCCGATCTAAAGAAAAGCTTACATTTGATGGTTTAAATAAAGTTTTTAGGTTAAAATTAGAACGACTGCTTATGATTTTTCAGTGAAATGTTAAATTATTGATAATATCAACGCAGTTTCACCTCCTCCAGTTTCACACACTTTAGACGTACCTTTGCCTCGTTTCCGTTAGGATTTTAAGGGATATTTTAGACACAGTAGAACTATACTGTGCTAGAAATAAAGTGACGTGAAAAAACTGAAGTAAAAACAGTATGTTTCAATGTCATTATCGCGTGTTTGTATCCTGCAGTGAAACTGATTTCACCCCGGAATGAAAATAAACCTCTTCCGCTCCTCCTCTTCTTCGTTTTCATGAACTAAAACAGGTGCTTCCACCTGCTGGACACAGGGTGGAACTACAGCTGGGCGCGGACCAAAAGTTTTTTTTTTGTTTTTTTTTACATGAAAAAAGACTATTTGAAACTGAAATTTCAAGTTTTGTTCTTGAATTTTGCTCCTCATGACCATGGATTTACAGCTCAGAGTTCAGTTGGTCAATCACTTTGGAGTCACAAACTATAAACACGTAATTCAAGCTGAGTATATGAAAGTGGAAGGAGAAAACATACTGGTTTGGTCATAAACACCTTTGTAAATCTGAGTTGATTCAGCTGTCAATTATTATCCTTTGTATTTTATTTTATTTATTTATTTATTTTTGGGGGGGTTGTTTTATTTATTTTTTTGTTCAGATTTCTTTTATATCAGACACGTAAGCTGTCAAAAATATCTGACATGTTTCGATGGTAAACTTCCATCTTTGTTTAAAGCCTCACTGGGCGGTGAGTTATGCATTTAAAACCACTGATGTTCACTGACGCAGTGTCAAGCTGTCAAATTTGTCAAACGTGAAGTATTTTTGACAGATTACATGTCTAATATAGAAGAAATCTAAATACACTATAAGAACATAGACACTATGGATTTATCCTGTGTATTTGTATTTGCAGTTACAGGACTACAAAATATGATATTTTTATTCAAGTACTTTGTGTCACCTCTTAAATTTGAATTTATTTGTATTTGCTGACACAAGTAAAATTACATTTCAGTACTGATCCTTTGATTTTGATTTACACATGTTCATACAATTACTATAATAAATATGAAACTAATACAAGGACAACACAAATAGGCAAAAGGAAGATTGTTGGAGTCAAATTTCCATGAAGAAGGCACAAGTCATTGCTTGATCCTGAAGGGCGTCTACAGCCAGAACACAGCTGTAGTATTGGTTGGATGGTAGCTTTTATTTTGGTCTGTACATGTACAGATAAAAATAGATATTAAAAGCAGGCTATTTGTGTGTTGTCAGTAATAATGGATTGCATTCCAAGAACCTGTAGAAAGAATGTCCACTGTCCTCATTTTATCTGCTTATGTTGTTATTTTCTTGTGTAAAGTACTGATACAACGTAAATCTATGTCATACAAATTAAGGTTGTTATTATTGGTACAAGTTTGGAGTGATTGTAAATAGAGCAGAGCAGCAAATATTACTCTAAAAGGTGTATATAGGTTTGAAAGGTTTCCCCACATTGTATTACTCATAGATACAGCACAATACTATTGAAAAATGTACAAAAGCTCAGCAGTGCAAAAATGCTAAATTAAACAATTATATCAGTCAGGATCAGCTGCTTTGAATAAATCAAGAAACAGACTCAGATAAGTCTCCATATTTCAGATATTTAATGTCAACAGCTAACATTACATAATTTACATCAACTGACATCACATACAGCAGAATCAGAGGTTTGAGGTGCGTTCACATTATTACAAACTGGAGTCCCATCCTCCACATACATGTACTAAACATACCATAATATGATGCTGTAATAATGGTGTCGTAGTATTTGTACTTCACAATCCTTCTGCTGTACTTTATCACACATTCTTCAGTTGCATCCATATGAAATTTGAAGACGTTTGCTAATTAACGTGTATCTCTGAACATAAAATAAGTTTGGTCAACAATTAATTAGTGGTATGTAATTAAGGAATGTGATGGAATCATAAAGCAAACAGTGGGCTGCGACACCAGTTTCAGCTCCAGTGCAAAAATGAGGGATTGAATTAACAGAGCAGTGAACATCAAACATGTGCGATTTCACAATTACATGAGCTCACAGGCCTTTGTTACAGCAAAACCGCAGTAATATCACTTGTGCCTAAAAGCAGCAGTCAATAGGATAAACAAGAATGTTATAGTTGAGGAACATTTCAAAGCTGTAATGTGTAAAACCTACCTGTGGTTAAGTGTTTGCTACACAGCACATGGGATACTCCAGAAATCACATGGGCTTCATACATCACCCAATGAGCAGTTTCCAAATCTATGCAGTTCTCATGTAAAAACACATGATCCCCTTTTGCTCATGTGGAGTACATGTGAAACTCTGTTATGGTTTAGATCCTTCAGACAGTGCTCTGGGTGAATAATTCCTAAAATTAAATCACCTCTCTCACTACATGCGTTTCACCACAGGTTTGGCTTCTAGGATTTCATGTGATCACCAAAGGACACTGAAAAATTGTTACAGATTCATTTTATGTGTGGATTTACTGGGAACCAGTCATAACATCTGGTTAATACATTATGTTGTATTAGACTATAGTGTAAAGCAGAAGTGCCTTGTGTTTCTGATGCCTTTCAGTGAAACACTGTCTGTCTCCAGCGTTTGTCAGGTGTGAATGGCCACAGACAGTCTGTGATTGCAGAGGTGAAAGGTCGTGGATCGATGCTCAGGTTCAAAAGCTCCAATCGAGAGCAGTTCAACTGACTGTTGATTGGACGAACAGCTGAACCTGCAGGCTGCTCAGTGAGCTGGGAGAGAGAGGACGATCAATAAATACAACACAACCTATAATTAATATCGATAACATATTTTTTATGTATGAATATGAGTAGTTATTGACATATATTGATTGCTGAACAGATATACGTACAGGTATGAGATGGTTGGATGGAAGGTTGAAGGCCTGAGCGATCGCAACAGCCATCTCATATTTAGTCATCTGTTCTTTACCTGAGAAATGAAACACGCCTCTGATAGACGAGTCCTGCAGACAGACAGACAGACAGGTGAGAGTTAGACAGGCAGTCAGAGGCGCAGATGGGGAGGGCACTCAGTGACTGAGAACAGCAAATGAAAGTAAAGGCCTGTACATACATTACAAGAACAGACACATTTGTTTGTTTTCTCAAACTAGTAAGAACTCAGCTGTGGTCAGGACATTTTTTTCTTCATGTATAACTTAAGTGTAGAAGTCCTCCACTTTTTCACATCAAGCACGCCCACTTCAAATTTCACACCAATTGCAAATTGGTTATATTTGTCGGACATCACACAAGAAAAACGTTCTGCCTGCATGACGTGTGAAGAACAAACTGTGAGAAACAAAATAACGCTGTTCTTCTCTTGCAGCCCGGAGGAGAGAGAAAATTTCTCTGTTCTTGAGGAAAAGGAAATATCTTTAGACAGGCGGTCTAAAGTCAGAAGGTGAGAAACTACCAGGATGAGAAAAGTAGTCCAAGAGTCTGGCTCTCTCACCTGTCTCCCTCTCTCACACAACTTTCTGCACACGACTGCGACATCTCTTGCGTCGGTGGGAAACCTCTGCTGGCAGTGATCCAGAGTACAGCTCTCCGTCACCCCCTCCTGGACCTTCAGCCACAGTGTGGTCACTGCGCTCTCTGACACCGATTCCACTTCCCCAAACAGGACCGGCACACGCAACACCACTGCACCTGCACGGGCAAGGACAGAGGTAAGGACAGATGTACACAAACAGGTAAACACACACACACACACACACACGTACCTGGACAGTGTCTGAGTGTCTCTCTCTCTCCTTCAAGTTTGCTTCGTCCATACACGTTCAGAGGATTTGGACTGTCATCTTCACCGTATGGAGGGTTTCTACCATCAAACACATAGTCAGTGCTGATGTAGAGAAACAAGGCTCCAGAAGCAGCTGAAAGTAATGACAGACAGTAAAACAGTAAGACAAACACTCAGACTGTGCAGTGCATACACCAATCTATATTTCCTCAAATAAAAACACAGGAGTCAGTTAAGATCTCTGCTTTGATAAATTCAACTATAAAATGTGCTTTGTGTGAGATGGCACACACTGACCAAAATCTGTACAAGAGTAACACAACTGCTGGAAAGTATGTTTACACATGTCATAATAATAAACTTAAAGTGTAACATGTTTTGCGTGTGCTTCAGTACAGCCTATGTGTAAAACCGGGATTAGTTTAGGGTTAGATGTCTGCAGTTTCAGGAGCTCACAGAGTCTATACAGACCTAAAACACAAGACAACATGAGCACAGCCAAAGGTCAGAGGTCACCCACCGGCCTCCTTGGCAAGTGTGCCCGTGGCGTGCACATTTAGATTGATAGCTGCTTCAGTGTGGCGCTCGACCACATCAGGACGACGCTCTGCTGCACAATGAACGATTACATCAGGCTGAAACACATAAACCATACAGAGGACATCTCAGATAACAAGACGAAATATGCTGAAACATAAAGGAAACATTCATCCATCACTCAACCTTCTCCCTATCTGGCTTGGGTCTCCGATTCGACATAGAAACCACCCGTTCCCCTCCACATGGACAACGATGCATCACAAAATCAGCCAAGAAACACTTTTTTAACTGACATCATTGTCTTTTCATTTACGTGCATGTTTTATGCTGTTTTTGTCATGCTTTGTGTATTTTTATGTCATTTGTTTACCTCGTACTCTCTGTGCTAGTCTTCAACACTTCTCAATAATACTCTCTTCTATTTTATGCATTGATGTGTTGTTTTTCTGCATTTTGTGTCATTGATTTTACCTTATATTCCTGTACCAGTCCTCTCACAGCGTCCTCATCTGTCAGGTCACAGCGGAGGAGGCGGGGCCTAGCCCTCCTGTATCCGGTCCCAATGACCAACCAGCCGCTGTTCTCAAACTCTTTGCATACAGCTCGACCCAGGAGACCTGTTGCCCCGGTAACCAGGACCCTGTGGGTAGGGCTCAGGGCTTCCTCCTGGAATAAAAAGGTCAACATCAGTTATCTTGACTAAAACTGAAAGGCGGGACAGTTCTGTACTATCATCAAAAAAATGGCATGTCAGAAAGTTGTTTCTCAAACAAAGAGAATGTAATTTAATGTAATATATAAACACAGCTCATAATTACATTTTTATTTACATAATAAATCTAAGAGTCCTACAAAATGTATATACCACCTCACTGGCAATATAAATTAATGTGGCAAACTGAATTTATTGTATCCAGGAAGTGTCTAACGACCCCTTTAGGAGAAAAAATGATCCAGGAAGTTTAAATGTTGATATATCCCATGCGATGATGCACAACAAAATAAAGATTCTAGGAATCTTAGTGTATTTCCAGGCATAAATGGCAATGGTTCAAAGCTAAGTTGAACACCATGATCTCTGATGTCTCATCGTGATGTGTCGTCAAAAACTGTCTTTTATCTACAGCTGATAGAACCACATGTACGGTTATAACAAACACTAGTCAGCAGTAGTAAACTATTAACTTGGAAGTCTTATTTGTGTCTAAACACTTCCTCATCACTCTGCATCACTCATCTTATGAAAGTATAGATCATATATTTCAGAGGGCTATAACCAATCACAGAGAACATACCACTGATACAAAATCATTATAAAAATTACATCCGGTCATCCTCCATGTTATTCCACCTTTCAAATTGGTACTTCATATCACCTGATATTGTCCAGAAGACAGTTCACCTACTGAGGAATAGAAGTCACATTTGAGTTTGTGTTTATGCTGAAATTATTTCAGCTTAAAATGGTACCAGAGTGTAAATTTTAAAAATTGATCACCAGTTTCTCACATTAATCATTGCTGACGCAATTTTTTACAGATGAGCATCAACAGAACTTGGCTCTGTGGACCTGACAGATGTTAGTCACATAGGTCTGGAAAATGTGACCACAGCCCAGACTCAGTTCATGAGGGCTGAGGGATGTCTTGAATCCATTTGACATAACACAGATGGTTCTCTGTGGGATGTAATAATTGGCTATATCACCAGCATCTAGTACAAACTGGCATATAATCTGTTTAAGATGCTGGTATTAGAGTTCACTCTCTTACTCTGTCCTGCAGTCGTATTCCTCTTACAGAAACATTCAGCCTGTGTACTTTACAGAAATACGTTTTTCAAGTTATGCAAGACTGGTTGCTACAATAGCAATTTTTCTAAAGTCAGCTTACAGCCATTCTTCAGCACTTGTATTTGGTTAAGTGATGATAATCAGCAGGGATTCGTGATATTCATTTTGCTGTGAAGTCACAAATTATCACGATTTCAGATTGTGTTATGACCTCTTTACCGCAGAACAGAGAGAACACAGAGTGAATACTGTCAAAACTGTTAGTGTGAAAGGACAGCTGCAGTACCACTGTGAGTCTGCACAGTTGGTACAATATTTTATTAGGAAACCCGAAATGTAATTATGTGTTGTGATGCATTCTGTTTTCCCGCTCAAGACCCCACCTCTCTGCACTGTGTAGTTCATCACACATCATAGGACCTGGTAATGTAGCTTCTTCGTTCATGAGAACCATGCAGAACACACGAGAAGCAAGCAGTTATTTGCTTTTTATATCATTGTGCAATACGTTTCCCTGATATCGTTTACTACATTTTCATCCATCTTTCATATATATCTGCAAAATATCTGAGCCACTTTTCTTACTTTTAAAGTTGCATCTTGTTCATAACCCGCAAGTTCTGTAAGATTAACAGACCAATCGTTCACATAATGTACCTTATTGATAACAGGCTAACTATTCATTCATCAAGTATGGCTTTTGCTGCAACAGAATTTTTACTCCACAAAACAAAAAAATATTCCAATAATCTATATGTTGTATTGCGATATTGTGATGTAGATTGTCACCATCTTCCAGCACTGCTCAACACTTATAGGTTTGGATAAAGGAGCTGTAAAGGAGGCAGTGTAAATGTCTCAAAATAAACCATTAAAGGAAATACATATGGTAATATCCCTATTCAGAGGGGAAGCAGTGTGCGTCTGACAATAGCAAAAGCAACTGAGGCTGGCGGGTAATATAGTCTTTATATTATATTTTCCAGTCTACTTTAGATGTTAACAGCAGTAATTATGCATTCTGTCACAGAAGACAGCCTTAAAAAAATCATCTGACTCCACCTGTTCCCCAAAGACTTAGGTTAGTTAGCTCTCACGTGAGTGTTTACCTGAACCAGCTGCACGCGGCCTGGACTGAAGTTAATCCTGAGTTCTGCAACTGCACGGATCATGTCTCTCTCCTCTCTGGTCGATAAGAATATGTATTATTTATCTGTATCGATCTTTTACTCCACTTCACTTCAACCTGCTGCTGCGTAGTTTATCATCTGCGCTTCCGCTTCCGCCCACGAATCAGCTGTTTGCCGCAAATACCGCGAGACTGTCGCGAGACGAAGATTAAACTGAAAACTGACAAAAACTGAAACTGAAACCCTTCAAATATAAATAAAATATGATAAATAAAATTCCAAACATTATTTAAACCAAGCATTCACCGTGACCGGCGCAATGAACGCACAGATAAATACCACGGGGCGCAGGAAATAAAAGACAAAAAAAACACAATTTACCTGCGGAACTGCGAGTTGGAAACCAGGCATCTCATCCGGGATCCAAGCAGACCAAGAGCAGACCAGTGAAATCCAGTAGTAAACAGTAGAAAACGGTAGAGATCAGTAGAGTTCCTAAGGGGTGTAGTAGCAATTTATTAGAACAGGAAACGGCTCTTCTTCGTTGTTTAGTATTCGGACTCGGCTGAGCGCCATGCTGCCCCCCTCAGGCCTTTGGTGGTAAAGACGTCTCCAACATTTTCATGAAAAATGTTTTCTACAACTTTTAATTCAACCCCTAAAACCATCGTGTAACCTTTGACAAAGGCATAAATATTTGAAATTTATTAAGATAATTATTATCAACTGACATGAAAGCTGTATAGCCCAGCTCTAGATTACCTAATTAAATAATATTTTCTGTAAAATGAGCTTCACATAAAGTAGTGAAAAATGTTTTCAAACACACTTAATATTTTCACACTCAAATTTTATGACATTTGCGGAAAATATTTGTTTGTGTGTGTTTCAAATGGTGTGGTTGCATCAGACAAACAAATGCTACAGATTTATTTATCTATTTATTTATTTATTTTTGCTTATAGCTCAAAACAAAAAATAATAAACTTAAATTCTTGACAATGTCAACCCATGTCATGCCCTGTATATATTTCATTATCTTGCTCAAACATCCAGTTTTGACCTTGAGGGAACAGAGCACATGCAGAAAGGAGCATGTGGGTTTGGAGAATTGAATAATACTTGGTAGAGTTCACTTGTGAGTGACCCTTAATGTATCAATATATCATCAATGCATAGGGTGTCCAGAAACATCTTTCCACCACTACGCTCCTCCTAATTTACATAGAGATGATAGACACTTTTATATTTTACATGTTACATGTTATTGTACATGTTTTTTTCTTAATACATTTAAATTTATCATGTCCTTAATGTGTTAAGCTCATGCATACCATGAATTAATGAAAACATCCTGTAAGTGGGTAACTATATCAGTCTCTAGTCTCCCATTTTCTCTATATGTGTATTACTTTTTTCAAAGTTCTGCATACTGAAAAGAGCTAATAAAATGTGGAGCTGGGTGTTATAGATGAGGTTAAGCTACCTTCATTTGTCAACTGTGTGCCCTTGAACTTATCTTTTTCCTGTTTTTGTTTCTCTTGTCTTGTCAAATATTTGGATATGAGCATGGCCATGAATTATCACACTGTTCCCAGCAGAACATTACTTTTCTGAAGTCATGTACTAGGCTATAGCATGTCACCTCACCTGAACCCCTTTCAGGACTTGTGTAGCCTGAAGCACAAGGTAGGTTTGGAACATCAGGCATATCAGAGAGGTCATCACAGAAGAGCTGAAGAACACCCCTGGGCAGATGTGAACTCTGTGACCTCAGTCTTAAAACCATGATTCTGACATGTAGTAGTGACTCGGAGCAGATTGTGTGATTTTCCCCATGTCTGTTCACTGACAACTGTTTTCAGAAAACCTCTTTGATTTTTTTGTGCGTGTTAAGCAGAGAATATCTTCTATTCAGTTATCTTAGGTCATTTCCTCGAATGGAGCTGCTTAAAATATAAAATTATAGTCCAACGTATGTACATACTGTTGGAAGCTACTGTACCTTGAAAGTAGGAATGGTATGTAAGGGTTAATGTTATCATGTCTTCAGTGCATGGAAATAAACTTCCACAAGAACTATAACCCAAAAAAAAAAAGAACAAAAACTTCTAAATGTTTTGTAATCCTGCTACAGATGAGGCTAAACTGCTTCTAGACAATACATCAAGTATCTACAAAAATAAAACAAACACTTTACAAACATTAAGCATAATGTTTGTAGGGTCAGTGGGGGTCGGAAGGAGGGGGGCAGTTGCTGCAGGCTCGTCTGTCAATCACCTCCAAAAATAGACCTGTGCAGTCTGACACCGGCTCTCTCTCTCTGTTTATGTGTATGTCTCTCGACCATACTGGACCTGCAGTTTGTCTCCAACACCACCCCTCTCTCTCTCTCCTGTTTTCAGTTTGTGTCGGTTGCCCCAGTGAAACCTGAAACACATGTTGGTCAGCGATCGCAACACACAACTAAACCCTGGGGAACTCTGAGAAATATTTTCTTAAACTGAAACCATCCTGAATTCAACCCTGCTGACAAGACCCGAACCAGGACAGGTCAGGACCAGAACCAGGACAGTTTGTCATGTGTGGACTTTAAAACACACACTGGAAACATCAGAGGTAGGAGATGTTCTGAAGTTCAAATGCTACAAAACATAACAACAAAATATCAATCATTTACAGCTAAATAACCACCAGGGATTGATTGAAAATTGAATTCTTTATTAACACTCTTATAATTATTAGTATTTATTTTTATTGGATATCCAAGAGAATAAATAAACTGATCTATTGGTTTTGAGCAGGTAACAGCCTCATAACAGTTATTCAACTACTAATACTTATTGTATGTTGTCAATACAGTTGACTGTGAAAATAAATAAAAAATAAATATTAATAGAATATTCCTGAGTTGCACTTATCTTTTTCATTGTGTACCTGAAGGAATTTCATCTCAGCACTGAAGTTAAACTGAAAAACACAATTATGGGGTATTTTACAAAATACAACGAAAATAAAAATGAGTGGTTTTTTTTGTTGTTGTTGTCTTGCATT
Source organism: Maxillicosta whitleyi (assembly GCA_029822895.1). Lineage (NCBI taxonomy): Eukaryota > Metazoa > Chordata > Actinopteri > Perciformes > Neosebastidae > Maxillicosta > Maxillicosta whitleyi. The sequence goes on from JAPSES010130173.1 coordinate 11,350, forward strand.
TACATTGTTTTTGCCTAAATTTTTATTTATGTATTTATTTATTTATCTAAAAATGAATCCATTTAGATTTTGATGTAAGCAACACACAAGACGTTTTGTGACAGAAACAAAATAAGATTGAAAAGTTGATCAAATGTACAAATAACGCTGTTCTATCAGATTCCACAGTTAGGTCAGTGGTAACATATGAGAGGATCATGACTAGACATAAAGTTCCATTAATCTTGGGCGAGTTATGACTTAACACTTTGCGTTAAACTGGATGAAAGGATTATTAGGTAGTTGAAAAGGAATGTTTCTCCAAAGAATTCCTACCTTTAGTTACATTCAGAACATGCTATATTGAACAGATTCAGTGAAGCCACTACTGTACATGTCAGTGTGTAAAGGACAGAAACGGTTATTGGATGTGTGTGACCTTTGACCTTCAAGCAGCATCCAGTAAAAAAAAAAAAAAAAGAATATGGTTAGATGGACTAAGGGGCACTTTGGAAAATAATTACAACTTAACACAATATAGCGACAAGCAACATAACTGAATGAAACAGACAGCTTTTTGAACTATTGATATCAAAATTTGATATTTAAAAAAACAAGTTGGCTACATAAGGATGAGGCTCTAAATCAAATCTGTGTAGACACAACAAGCTCATCTCAGATGGACCAAAAGACAGTAGAAACAAGTGCTGAGGCTTATTTTCAGGGAAAAAACAGATTCTGTATTGTACATGTCAAAGATGAAACAGTCCATCAAACGGGCTGTGAAATGAGTGAACCATGTAAAAGCAGCTGTGATGGTCTGGGGGTGCATTAGTGACCACATGGCTGACCTGCATACGTGTGGAAGTACTGCTGACATGAACACATTTTAGACACCATTCACTTACCATCTTTTCCCAGAAGTTTGAGGTTTTCTCAGTAAGACAATGCTGGTCACCACAGTTGAAGTCTTATAAACAGCAGGAAATTTGCAAAGTGTAATGATTAATGTTGCCAGTTTTACAATTACTGATATGTCTTTGACCCAGAATTTTTTGAGTGTGTTGTACACATCAATATCTCAATGTGTTTATATCCACAAAATACTGACACAGCAGACATCAAAGCTTCTATGTGACCTGAGATCTACCTAATGGAACAATAGGCCACCAGAGCATTTATTAAATGTTTGCAACTCGTGATTGGAATTTTAAGATACGTGACACTTGGAAATAACAATAAAAGCACAAACTGAGTGCATGTCCTGCTGCAGAGATATGGCATAAGCTATAAATGACTGGCTTGTCTGTCATTTGTTTCTGTGAATGCTTTAATTTTTGGATTTGCTGCCACAGTGAATATGGGTGAGCATTATGGCCTTTATTTGGCAATGGATGGTCCACCTCTGATAAAGGAAAAACTGATGTTTTTACATTAACATTAAGAGAATTCAAATAATTCATAATCATGGCCCACACTCAGATACTTTGGGTCATTTTACTCAGTTAAAAATCATTATTAGGTAAGAAAACTATTCACTGGCCTCTAAAATACAATTAAAGTAATAGAGTTAAACTAATGCCCTCTCACCTTTATGGGTATTTTCTGCATTAAATCAAACCCTGATGTCTTTATTTTTATGACAAAATCTAAAAATCATACTTGCAAAAATGCACATAATTAAAGTTACAGATGCTTGAATTTTGGTATCTTGAAATGGCAATATAAAATGTGTTTTTGGTTCAGAAGTGTCAATATACCGGTTTGCATAAATGGTCGATAGCAACCTTTTTGGTGGGACTCTGGGTTGAAATATTGAAATAAAATCCAAACTGTTCTAAAAAAAAAAAAAAAAAAATTAAATTAAACTGTTCTGTCTAAAAGTTTCTTCCAGCAGATTGAAAAACACAAATCAATCAGACAACCAGCAGTAAGATGGATGGAGGAGGAGGAGGAGGAGGGAAGGAGTCCTTCCTCAGTGCTCACCGCTGTCCCGAAGTCGACCTGCTGCCACATTATCCCTCTGCCACTCATATCCCCCCACCATCTTCACTAGTTCCTACTGGAACCAAAGAGGTGGATGGACCTGACTTAACGTGCACAGGTGAACCAGAGGGGGGAGGTTACCTGGACGTGTGCTCTGACCGACAGGAGGATGGAGAAGTGGAGGACGACGATGAGAGCATCAGCGACTGGTCTGAGGAGGACCTGTCCCTTCACTTCTCCCCCTCTGTCATCCTCCCATCTGAGGATGATGAATCCGACCCTGAGAGTGGCTTTGAATGTGTCGACATCGCCATGGACATGGAGGTATGTTGTGTATTTCAATGTCAGTAGTCAGATCTACATGCAAATGTGTGGCAAATTTCATTTGAGTTTTCAGTGATAATGCAAAATAAAATGCAAATGTGTACATTTTAAGAGTTCAGCTTCCTGGTTTGAAACTGTTCCAGTGTAATATCCAGTATAATAAAATGTCTGTGCTAATACATGCATCAGCTATAATAACATTATCCAACAATAATCCCTTCTGATCATCATTTATGAAAGTCAAAAGTAAAATGCAGCTTTCCTCTTTGCTCAACATACCCCCCAGGCATGTTTTTGTGCAGAAAAGAGAATCAGGCATTGTGGTTAAACATAACATTCCACAGTTAATTCATTGTGTCTGACATTTAACCCTGTTTATTCTTAAAAGACACACTTGAACCTGAATTTGATAAATTTAATACTTTTAACCTTGCCCTCTGAACGACTGACCTCTGACACTTCTTGGTCGTATAGAGTTGTTTCAAACTTTCATCAAAGCACTTTTTTTTTCTTATTTTCTGCATTTTATGTTTTAATGCACAAACAGAATGAAAACACACTTGGTGCATCACCTGGCAGGTTTTACTGCTGAAACACTGGGCCTGTCTCAGTTTGTGTTCTTCTCTGAACTGCTCAGATATAGTCTACTGGAATATTTGCTCCATATATTTAAAGAAATCTACACAGAATACTTCTGTTCTCCAAGAATATAAAGTCATGCATTTGTGGAAAAAAAGAAAAAAAAAAACTCCTCTATTTTGTATCTAGTGCCATCATAAATACAGTGTTTAGTATTAAACTGTATAAGCTTTTATGTGTCTGTGCCTAACCTGTTGAGTCTACATATTAATAGAATTCTACATACTAGCAAACAAAGCTAGAACAAGTTAGTTAATATAGTTAATAGAACTTCACATTAATTTACTACTTCACATTAATTTAATTTTATAGGCTAAAGGTCGGGAGAGGGAGGGGCTGAGGATGGTTCCAAAGCGTCAGATCCAACTGAAGAAACGCTTTGCGGACGATAACCTGAACCAGCAAGTCCAACCAGTTCAGGTCAATATGACAGTGAAGACCAGTGCTGATGAGGTTCGGCCCCGGCATGAATTGCTGCTACGACAACATAGCATGCCCAGTGAGGTCTATGGCAGTGGGGTCTACAAGGGCTTGATTGCTGCGTCAAGTCCTGAACCCGGACCCAACCGGACTCAGTTCTACAGGGGCCTGATTGCAGGAGCCAGTCAAGGTAACAGTAATAAGAATACAGAAAAATGGCAGAATATTTAAAGACAACATTAAAAAAGTAATGGTTATAAGTTTGTACTTCAACAGAATCTCTAAAATATGTTTTAACTTTACTTTAAAATTAAAAAAAATCTTAAAACACACACACACAGAAAAACCCAGTAGATAAATATGCAAAAAATGGTGTTCAGTACCAGACAGTGACACAGTGTTTTTCATAGGTTCATGGCTGCACTAATTATGTGACTATAATAAAAACACATATCAGCTCTTCTTCTTTTTCTGTGTTCAGGTGTGCAAAAGAATATTGATCATACCTGTGCACCAAGACGACTTCAGAAGTCCATCTCCTTGGATGAAACGAAAACTAAGATGGCATCATGCATCATAAAGAACATCCTGTCTAAGAAGATGCAGGTGGAGCAGAGTACTTCCACTGGTGCAGAGAACCACAACACCTCCAAATGCTACACCTCAGATAGAAAAAATTCCACTTCTAATGTTAAAACCTCCACCTCAGATAGAAAGCCCTCCATTTGTGACGTAAAAACCTCCACCTCAGATAGAAAGCCCTCCATTTGTGACGTAAAAACCTCCACCTCAGATAGAAAGCCCTCCATTTGTGACGTAAAAACCTCCACCTCAGATAGAAAGCCCTCCATTTG
>JAPSES010130203.1:0-15549 GCA_029822895.1 Maxillicosta whitleyi
AGATAAGATAAGATAAGATAAGATAAGATAAGATAAGATAAGATAAGATAAGATAAGATAAGATAAGATAAGATAAGTCAAGTCTATGGTGTCCGTCAACTCTAAAATGAACACAGATAATTTACTTAAATAGCTATATAATTGTATATAGATTACTTTACATTTTGATTTGTCTTTATTTTTCATTTTGCACTTCTTTTGCTCTTGTATGCTTTGTACTTCACTGCTGTAAAACTGGAATTTCCCCTTATGGGACTTGTGGACACATCTTATCTTATCTTATCTATCTTATCTTTTATTTTCTTATGTTGTCTTATTTTACCTTGTCTTATCTTATTTTATATTTTATTTTATTTTATTATCTTATTTTATCGTATCTTATATGAATTAGTTTAATAGTTTCTGATCAAAATGTAAAATTATACACATATATTTAATCTTATTATGGTATAGAAATATATTAGAAATGTTTTATTAATGTACAGTACAAATTCATATAAGGGGTTAAAATCCTGCAAAAAAAAAAAAAAAAAAAAAAGGTGGGGGGTCGGGGGGGTTGCAGTTTTCCAAACAATAAAATTAACAATTCTATAAAGAAAAGTGACCCCGGGGTCAGATTTCCATGGGGTCAGAATTCTACATGACAGTTATCTGGACCATTTGGTGGGCACGTTTTGGCCAGCAGGCCTTATGTTTGACACCTCTAGTATAAATCATGTTCTAGCAAAGACAGACATGAGCCACCTTTCAGACAGGATGCATGTGAGATCCGTGCAGGACAGATGTTAGGCCCTCACACATCACAGCGGGACTCCTTCATCTTTGCACACTTGGTGCATAATGTGCGAAAGGTCTGAGAGGTCAGGGCCAGGCAGGAAATACACCCGCCATTTTCCTACAAACCCCTCAGTCCATTTAAACGATGATTTAAAGTCAGCAGGGGGAGGCGCTGTAAATAACTGGACGGGGTTCAGCGTGGGAACCAAAGAAAGACGTAATGAGAGGAGCGTCAAGTCGGTAAACATTAACCAGAACCAAACCGGAAGCTGCTGCAATAGGAATATAAAATAAAAGCAGCAATGTCACTGTATTATTGTTACATTATTATATAGAGCAGGGGTCTCGAGCCCAATTTGATCTCAAGGGGGCTGGACCAGTAAAATAAAAACATATAAAATAATTACATAATAATGCATAAATAATGAAAACCCAAAATCTGTCTCTGTTTTAGTGAAGACAACCCATTAACTTATGAAAATATGCACTTTTATAATCTACCCAAACAAAAAAGATATCAATGACCTGAAAAAAAAAAAAAAAGACATTTCTCATGAAAAATAAGGGCAATTTTAACAATAATGTGCCTCCACTTATTATTTATACATGTTCATTATGGATTGGATCTACGAACACACTTAATAACAGGCAGGAAAGTGTTCAAATTGTGTTTAATTTTCTTTAGATATTTCAGGTTATTCACATTTTATTGTTACAGGATATTTTGTAAATGTAATTATTTCATAATTTAATGACTTTCAGATTTAATTAATGTAATGGATCATTAAATACTGACTTACCTGCAGAAATGATTCACTTCTTTTTTCCCCCCATTTTTTGCACGTTTGTTTCAATACTCTACATATATAACTAAATATCACAATCAGAATCAGAGTGAACTTTATTACTGAGTACATTTTCACAATGAATTTATGTTGGTGCATTGGAGACAATAACAATAAACATATTTCAAAAATGGTGAAATGATTAAAATAAACACAAGACAAATAAAAGTATCATTATATAAAAATATACATGAATGTATAAAATGTGCAATAATGTGCATTGCATTGATAAAACAACACAAGGAAAAGAAAAGACCATATACATTCTGTACAAATATGAAAATATGAGGCTTATAGATAGGTGATATAAAATGACTAAAATAGTGCAAATGAAAACTGTACACCGTTACACTCATACCAGGGTTGTATCTGAAATTTTTTTTGTCACATTTTGCTTTTATTGTTGGCTTCATCCTGGGATTTCCAGAAGACATTATAACTATTTTGTTTTGTTCATTTTTACCCTTTATAAATCTCCTGTTCATATCAAATACAAGGTACATATTTATGAAATGTATGACACATGGATTGTATCTGTGTCTAAACACAATGGATCATCATTCATGACCTAAAAAAAACAAAACAAAATGTTAAAGTCAAGTAAAGCTCAGTCCCTGTCACATTGCCAGTTTTAAATGTTTTTTGCGTTGGACATATTTTCCTAGTTTCTTGTCAGAAACATTCTAGAATAGTTGATGAATTTTAGAATAATTTCATTGATATTAAGTTTTGTTGGCCAGTGCACATTTTAAAAAAGAAATTCTAAAAAAAAAAGTTCAATCTGTTTTCCCACAAGAAAAATGCAACAAAAGTGAAAATTGATCTATCTATCTATCTATCTATCTATCTATCTATCTATCTATCTATCTATCTATCTATCTATCTATCTATCTATCTAGTCTGTCTGTCTGTCTGTCTGTCCTGTGACATTTGGTTTTATTTTGAAGGGCTCAGACCGGAAGTAGCTTCTGTTTTTATCCTGTCCGTCGTGCTACGATATGTGAGAAAGACTTATACGGGAAGAGGACAAGAGACCGTAGACGTGTGGGTTCGACCTAAATATCTGGGTTCGTATGTTACAATAGCGAATTAAGGCTCGTTCTTGTTGTGGATTCAGTCGGTGCTTTAATCCAGACCGGAGAGGGTGAATTTCTCTGTCAGTACTTAGCATGTTAGCTAACCTAAGCTAGCCTCCCAGTTAAGTGCACCGCCTGCCTTCCGTCGTCTCATTATATGTTCTGTCTGTCTCTTGTCTTGTCTCCAGTGTTCTCAGGTGGCACCGAGCCTTTCCGGACTGACACCGACCACAAAACCGAGGCTATTTCTTTGGATCTGATACACTTTCTGTAACGGTGTCCGTCTATCTGAGCCGATAAAAGATGTCTGGACAGAGTATTACAGACAGGATAACCGCTGCTCAACACAGTGTCACCGGGTCGGCGATTTCCAAAACTGTGTGTAAGGCGACCACGCATGAAGTAATGGGGCCAAAAAAGAAACATCTGGATTGTGAGTATACGAATTCAGCCTCTTTCCTATTTGTCGTGTGTCTGTTTTAACCGTTGCTGTGCTTTAAAGGTACCGTCTGAAGGTGTATGGATCTGCTATGGATGTGAGGCCTGCAGATACATTGAACGTTAGCTGTGCCCTGATAGCCTCCACATGAAAACAATACAGGCGTTTATATGGGACAGAAACCCCCCAGTGTGTCTTACATTATTACACCAACGTCTGGGGTTTTCATATCTAACGCACCTTTTTTTTTTTTTTTTTTTACCCCCACCCTGAAATGTTCACGATATTAGCAGCTTGGGGGTGTTTTAATGTCAGGTCTCTGTGAATCTTTAACTTGTCTTTTAATGATTAACTACATTATTCCTCCAGATAGCCCCTGTGTTTAACCAGAATAAAACACTATGGTGGCTTTGAAAGAGGCACTAAAACCCACAGACTGACGCCAGACTCTGTTATTAACAAAGCTGTAGATTTGTGATCATTTAAGAACTTTTAAATTCATATTCTCAGGTTAAATTGTTTAAGAAGGTTTAAGAACCTGCCTGGTTTATTTGATTCATATGATGAGAATGTTTAGAGAACTAACCTAAAAGTTCCACTGATATTAAACTGAAGAGAAATGTAGATAAACAGACTTTATTTATCCCAAACTGGGAAATTATACTGTAGCAGCAGCAATACATACATACATTCAATAATAATATAAAGCCACAGGAAACATGAGGAAAGAGAAATGTATCATAAGAGCAAACACTACACACTGTACACTATAAATTAGAAGTATAAAAAGGTCTGAGGAGAGTCAGGATAATAACTGTAATGTGATGAAATTGATCTATTAAAGTAAATCTAACTATAACAAATATACTTTTTTATAATGTTGATAATATAATGAACAATATACAGTAACAAAGCATCATTGAGCATTTCTAAGGTTTATCATACAGTAGGTGATTGGCTCACCCTGTTTTTGAATTGTTCACATTCAGTCTCAGGATTTTAACCTTATAAACATCAGAACTTCTGCTGCATATTCTTGAAATTAACCCCTTTTAACTTCAGTCGACTGGTTCTGGTTGAGGAGGAGGAGGATGATGCTGGGGTCTCAACTTCAGTGAACACAGACTGAATATATATAACTATTAGCATTAGCGCATGTTAATTTCCCCTTGATCTGACCCATAAAGCACACCTACATGGTAACATTAAAGGGTCATCTTTAGTCTTGGGTTCATTCATTTGTGCATTTGGACTCTTAATAGGTCATAAAGTTTGAAGTTGAACCCTCCAGTTGCTACAAAACTATCTTTATATTAATTTTGGCAAAAATCAAATGGGTTTCTACAACCTGTTTTAATTCCTTCATAATTTGTTGCGTCAGCAGCGGTTGTAGTCCATACTAGAAATATGTCCCAACTTTGAGCTAACATCTTAAATGGTCAGTTGTTGGTTGAACAGGACAGAGCAGCTCAGCCAATAACATTGAGGGGGTGGAGCCTGAAGTGGCTCATGAGCATTTAAAGGGCCAGCGCTCAAACCCACCTTTCTGGTGTCACAGAAATAGGGTTGAAGATGGACCTGTGGAGTTGAATTAATGAAGAATTCAGACCTCAGCAAAGCATTTTCAGTTTATGTAGAACACAGGGAAATGTTTTAAAATGCATAATTCCATTTAAAAATTATAATATCACTCCTTTAAAGTTCTTTACGTTTACCAAATTCACTCCTTACTCTACATTCTATTTTCCCCTCGAGATTAATAATGCACTCTACATCTACTAGCTATAAACTTACACATTTCAAACAAATCACTATGGTTAACTACCATACATTGATTTTGTGGACACTTATTTAATTATCTTGCTTCCTTTTGTTGTAATTTTTACCCATTTCTTCACCTTCCCTCTGCCAAGTAAAGTCAAACTCACATGTCTTTATTCTCCTACTTCCCATACGAGTCAGCCCAAGGATTTTACTATGTGATGTCATTGTCATGTGGAAGTGCCTCAGCTATGGGATGCATGTATACATTGATGCACGGTGGCATCATCACATACTCATCCTTTGTTTTAATTGAGACATAAAGATCCACTGTGCACTGAGCATCAGAAATTCTTGAAAAATGACACTTGTGTGGGTGCTACCCCACTACTTGATCCTTCACTGGAGAGTTGGATCTAAAAAAAAAAAAAAAAAAAAACCTGTTCAATTCAATAAACGGTGACTTTACCACCACTCAAAGAGAAATGTAGGTGAACTTGCAACATCACCACTTGTAGTAGCACCATTTCCCAACAGTGCAGCAGGTAGTACGATCAGGACATTTAATTTGTGCCAACAGCTGCTTGACTATTAATATCCAACAGTTAGGGGATCCCGATATAAATTACTTGGACTGATGGGGAAAGAAATATTGCTAAAATAAAGCCCTCTCAGTCTTTACTGTAATGTTTTCTCAACTGAAGTGAGAGTTACACGTTGTATTTATGTTCCAACTTTGTTTTCTACATTGAGGTCATATATCAGCTGAGTTCTGGACTGTGGTAGCGATGCTTATTTACTCTTATTTCAGGAAGTGGTTGTGGCTTTGAGGACTTTGACACAAAGCTTTATCTGGAGCACTAAAATAAATTACTTTTTCACCTGTGTCACAACATGCCCTGTTTGGAGAATGAGGTTTATGCTACTTACCCAGTTTCTATTAATGAACACATCTGTATAGCAAGAGGAGCTTTGAGGTTCAGTGTCGCGCTGAACATGGGGGAAGGTGATTAGTGTTTTGTTGATGCAGCCTTTTGCACTTTCTGACCTTTAGGTCACGTTGGAGTCTCTATCTCTTCCCAGACTTCAGCAGGAATCTTCAGTAATGGCTTTGTGGTTGAATATCGTTCTCATGTGGCTTGTGACCTGTGGTCCTGACAGTGTTTCTGAGCCTTTCTGCGGAAATGAAATGTTATTTTAGGTTATTTAAAGTTTATTTTCTGAAAACTGATTAAGGGATGAATGTTTGTTCCTGTAAAGAGAAACAGTACGTAACTGTTTTAAGTATTTGAGCGATAACACTTAAAGAAATGAGTGTTGGTGTTAGTATTTATTGCTCTGACACACTAGCTATAGCACGTCACACATTTCTTTACCCTTGGTCAATGATAACCAAGGTTATTATTAACAGAAACGAACGAAACACCCAAAGCTACAATTAAAAAACATTTCCGTTAACTGAAATTTAAAAAAAAAAACTATAATTGAAAGAAAAAAGGATAACTTACTGAAACCGTATTGTGTGGTTCCTAAACTAAAACGTTTAAAAATTATAGATAAAATTCCATTCGTTTTCATCTTCGTCAATGTTGAATTGATATGAAATAGATTTATTTCGTTCAAGCAATTTTTTGCAGTTGGCGGCACCGTGCAGCACGTCACCGTTACTTGTTTTTTAGAGTCGGCTTCTCGTCCCTACTCCTCCTGGCAACATAGAGACAAAAGTTGGGAGAAAGCAGCAGAGTCCTGTATGGGATGTATTTGAATAGGAAGACAGGGAACATAAAAGATATGACAAAACTAAAACTGAGCATTTAGAAAAAAAAATGAAAACAAACAAAAACTATAATGCCTGCTCTAAAACCTAATTAAAAATGAGAGAAAAAAGCAAGGTCACAACTAAATAAAACTAAACTATAATGAAAAGTACAAAATAGTTTTTGGTTCCCAGTGTTTTGTGAAATGTATTTTAAGTCCAGGGGCTCAGCAGAGATATCGAATAACTCCTTTTTTTTTTTTTTTTTTTTTATTTTGTTTTGGAATTAATTACTTCTAAAATAAATGACAAATAGGTCCCTAGGCCTTTTAGAAGAACAGACCAGTGATTGCATCTTGCCCTTAAACATTTCATGAGGTTTAATCTGAAGTCATCCATATACACGTTAGCTCTTTGGCCCAAAGTATTATCTGTGTCAATTTGCAGCCCTGCAGGTATTTTCATAGCTGCATTACTCATCTTTACAACAATTCTTTTTCTGTTCCATTCAGCTGGTTCTTTTTTCTTCAGGCATGGACTGTCTTAGATTCTGGCCTACTTCAGTTCGCCTCACAAATGAAATAAGACACAGCAGTTTTGGTCCGCAAACGTCAAACACAGCAGTATACCCACAATGCAAATCGGCCGGTGAAGTTTTAATCTGAATAGAATCCACCAGTCAGCCTGCCAGATATGAGCTACAGGTTGACATGCATGCATACACAAGATATATTGCCATTTGCGTATTTCGTCAGCTTTGAATGATGGCAGAATCCTGTCATGATGCTAGTGACGTCTGTGTATGCATCGTCCTCTGAGTGAAAATAAACCATCAGAAAAATGTCTCATTTTACACCTGACAGTTCCATAAGACTCTGTGGATGTTTGTGCAGATCATATTGTGATTGACTTTCTATTTATTATACCGACTTGAGCTTCAGGTAACCTCGGCTAAATGTTGGCAACATGCAAAACTTAAATAACTTGAATACACTCTTCATCAGCTGATGTTATGGTTCTCCATAATCAGGACATGGGAGTCATGTGACGTCTGGAAAGCGTAACGCAACACTGTCTCAACAAAAAACAGGGTCTACTCTTTTTTTCCACTGTAGTTGGAAAATAAAAGAATGACACCATGTCATCTTATGTAAGGAGATATTGTATTGCACTGGTTATATTGAGGTTAGGGAATTACCTGAGTAATTTTACAGATACGTGAGTGTAACATTTACAGCCACAACTAGAGAAAAAAATACTCTACTAAACTATTAAATTATAAATACTTTTTAAATCTTTACATTTATGTTCATCATACCTTTAATGACTTAGAGAACCTTATTATATTACCAAAGTCACATGATGGCAGTTGCAACATTAGTCTATGGAGCTGAAATAAAATGTGTCACACTACAACATTATGAAGAAAGTTTAAGTACAGGCCCCAGCAAATAATAGGATTTATTGAAAATGCACTATATTTACAATCATGACTCATATCTCAATCCAGGCTGACACTGTAAATTAGAGGCTTTTCTCAATGCTTAGCCTGGTAAAAAAATAAAGAATTAAACTAAATGACAGTATTTGTCACAATAATCATGAAATGTAGCACTGAAGCTATAAATGGTTACTTGTTAACTGTTAAATTGATCAGTAACTCAGCCTATTTGTTCACCAGTATTAAGCTGAGGTCATTTTTTCCAGAAAAAAAATGCAAAAATTTAGATTACTGCTTCTTAAATATGAATTTTATTCTGGTTTTGTTACTTGTTTGAATGTAAACTTTGCATTGTGAACCAAACAAGACGTGTAAAGATGTCATGTCAAGTTTTAGGCAACACTTTTTTTCTTTTATCATTTCCTGGCATTTTGCAGACCTTACAATAAATTGATGAATCAAAAAAACAAAAAACAAATTACAATAAAAAATAATTAGTTGACGCCCTAACATTATACTTTTTTTTTTTTTTTTAGCATATTGTTCAGCTGTAGTTAGGTTATTTTAGATCAGGGGTGTCAAACTCATTTTAGTTCAGGGGCCACATTCAATTAATTTAAGTTTAAGTTAGATCTGAGGTGGGCCCAGCCAATGAAATGTAACATAATAATATACAAATAATGTCAAATAAACCTTTTCTCTAAGTTTTAGAGCAAAAGCACAATTAAGCAATATATTTATTTACATCTACAAACTGTCCTTTCAAACAATGTGAATAACATGTACAAACTAAAACATAAGTGTCGTTTTGTCATGATTATGTTCCAGTTTATCATTTCTAGGTATTCATTATAATTTACAGACGCCGTGGATCTACAAAACATTTAATGAGAAGAATATTAAATATTAAATTGCACTTTTCTAAAGACATTTCAGGTTCTTCATATTTGTTCACATTATTTTCTAGATTATTATGAGAGTATTTTACTTTTCAGACCCGCTTGGTCTGAATGTGCAACCTGAATTAAAAGGATTCATATTTTAATATATATTTTTGCGTGTTACAAATTCATCCCAAGGGCCGGACTGGAGCCTTTGGCGGGCCAGATTTGGCCCCCGGGCCACATGTTTGACACCTGTGCTGTAGATTATGCAGTGTAATGCACAACACTGCTCTCCTCTCCTTGTATTAACAGATTTGATACCATCAGTGTGTGACTTCAGCAGGCAGTCCCTGGGCAGAGGATGAATCTGCTTCCATTTGCCTCCTATTTTTAGGATCACCTTTAACTAGGGGCGCCGTTTTTCTAATGCGGCCTTATGAGCAACCGCAACTCTACTGATGGTTTGTGTGCGGTGACGGGTCTTGGCCCAGTGACCTTCCTGAGTCCAGACGCTGGAGTGATGTGCGGCTCCTCGCGGTCGTAGTCGAGCTGAAGCTCTAGCTCAAGATAATCTAGAGACACTTGGGCTGGCAAGAGTCTCACTTAGGTTTGAGGTATTTAAAGAGGCTTGGAGGGTGCTCTTACGTTTGGACTTTCCTCACTGTCCTGATATAGTCCTGGTGTGTCTAGCTGCTATCCTGTTCCCCTCCTGTCTGGATTGCAGGTGAGATATAGCCCTCTGTGCCGCCTCTGTTGAGTTTGACGTCCACATTCTTTAACACTAGCATGCTAGATAAACCCAGTCACACAACTTTAAAGAGACTGCAGACAGGAAAGTAAAGGCAGAACTAATCACCCTGCTCTGCCAACCTTGGCTTATTTACTTGCATGTTTGTTCAAAGTAAGTGTGAAATGACTTCTGGGGAAAAATGCACCAAGTAAATTTAGTGCGGTTACACTCCAATAAAGTGAATGAAAGTATCGGTGTTGTGAGATGTGCCAGGAGCTCCACAGTTACACAAAGTCCAGTATTTCATCCACTGAGGCTTTCTCAAATGTTTGGAGTTCAGGTGTGTGGCAGGGATTTTTTTTATTTAATTTTTTTTTTTTTAATCCATGTAATTACTCACTTACTGTTAAACTGTTCAAAGGTCTCGTGGTAATAAATATGTGAAGTCAGCATTGTCTGCAGACCTTTGCCTCTGACGTTACCATCTTAAGACAGACAGAATCCTATCAGGATATTTTGGACACGTATCTCAAGGTGTCCTTGGATCCATAATGAATAATGTTGAAGCCATGTTTATAGAGTATGAGGCTCACATCAAGTGTATAACTGTGAGGCTGCATTTTACACCTATGTTTGACATGGTTTCACAAATACCCAAATAGAATTATATTGAACAATTCAATTGACAAAAAATAAAGTTGAGGATGTTCTTCTGTTACAATTTAATTGGCATTTTCTTTTCCATTGTCATTGAAAAAATATAGTTTCTAAAAACCTACTTTTTAATTTGTGGTCATTTATCCTATTACCCTTGAAGTCTACTTGCAGTATTTTGGAGTATCGGCTACAGATCTAGTTTATCTATCTATAGTAGATTCAGATATTTGGTAATCATAGGGCCTTTTTTCCTTTCATTCTAAATGTGTAAAAAAAACACTGCCAGACTTTTCACAGTGGAAATCACACATTATAACGAATGGACATTGAATAATGCTTGTTTTTGAGTGGAAAGTGGTGTTTAAATAAAAGCAGCAGGTCTCTTTATTGGAGGGAACACTAACATTGAGATAAACTGAATCAGATAGTTTTGTTCTCTATTGAGCACGCACCGTCTGCATTTTTGGGTAAAGCTTTTAGGCGTATGAGAAGTAGAAAAAGGAATTCAGGAACACAATATCCTCTTTGAATTGTGATCAGGTGATGCACATGAATGTCTTCCTCTAATGCAGACCTGCTTATTTTGGTGTGGCAGCAATGTCATATTCAAAGCAGATTTATCTTCCTGGATTTTTTTACCCAAGGCTGTATTTGTGACCAGAGGTTTTGCTTTCAATTACACATTTGCACCACCTCCATCTGACAGCAGATGCCTGGCAAACACTGTGCTAATCTGCTGATCTGTGTTTGGGTAGCATGTATATTTGGTATGCAAATGACTTTTCTTATTAGGTCATGGGCTTCCTAATAGCCGAGGCTGTTACACAAACAGGTGCGATGTTGGAATGATATGTTTTCGTGGTTAACTTTTCCATATATTGACTGAGTGAACCTACATTTACAAAGTCTCCACATTAGACGCAGACATGTTAACAAAGCGTCCTCTCTCCATTTTTGGTCCACTCATTTGCACACTGTTTGCCACACTTTGTAGACTATGAGGCTATTGAGTGAGGCCCTTATGTTCCACTCTGTGTTTCACCCACACCCTTGGCTTTTACGTAAATCTATATGGAAGGAAACTCCGGGGCTTTGAATGTTCTCATTCACGTCTCACCTGTTTTGATTTTGACGGCTGGATTGTGGTTTTGCTTTTCGTCTGGTTCTCTGCTGACACCATCTAACTCTTGACCGCTGGAATTGTAGAAAGTGTGAGGCAGGTTGTGGTCCGATGTTGTTCTCTGACACCTGATATTGGACACAAAGTGGAATGGTTTGATAAATTATTAAGACATTCGAGCAGATGTGCTGTTCCAGAGAAAAGGATTTTGAGGCTTTAGAGTTGTTGTTGTTTTTTTTTTTGTAGGAACCAACGCTATACCACTCAAAGAAAAGGAAATTGTTTTATTCACATTGTTTTCATTAAAGTCGTACTGTTACTTTATTATTGGGCTAGTACTTAAATATGTGCTAGTCCCAGCCGTTAAAATCACCTGACTTTTATATTTTGTTTTCTTTTTTTTCTTAAACATGAAGTTACACATCAGTGGAGGTCGGTGCACATTCTAGTCACAGTATTTAAAAAATAAAATGCTGTTTTGTAATTATTAAACATTCAACTTGCTGAGCTCTCAGTGTTACTGGTTGCTCCCGGCAGAGGTGGAGGTGGTGTCTGTTTTTCCTCTTGCGTTTGCATTGACTGGAACCTCAGCCCTGTCTTATGTCATCAGAGCTATAACTACACACTTGCTACCATACATCTGCACCTTTGCACCCTCCCAGAGGCCTTACCCCAGAGCTTCACCCTCCCGGCGCAGAGTACAGCACTGCACAATAAGCATGTGACTGCCGTGGCATCAAGTGACAGCCCTTAAAAAAGGGTGCTGACACCCTGCCTGTCCACCAGCTGAGCTGAATGGAGTCCACTGTGGCTCCATGGCCTATTAGGACTATTAGCTGTGTCTCTGTTCTAGGTACAAAAAGTAGAATAAGGAAAATTATATATAATTATAATTGGAGAGAGAGAGGTACATAAGTACATAAACGCATTCATGGAATTCTTTTGCCAGTATTAGTTGTCCCTGTGGCGTAACTAAAAATAAGAAAAAATAAAATAAGGAAAACTGTATATATAAAAATAGAGGCGTATGCAAACATAGTGCAAGTATGAGTGCAATTGTGAACAGAGTGTTCACATGATGTGTATATAAATAAGTCAGAACAGTAACTGTAGATGCAAACAAAATGAATATAAGCCTGAACTCTATCTATATATTTCTATGTTTGTCTGTCTGGATGGATGGATGGATGGATGTATATAGATAGATATCACATATCAGTGTGTGTCAAAAATAATAACCATTGCCCCCATCTGTTACCATTGTGGATGTAATTATTAGCCTTTCTATACTGTTTGAAATGATTCTTCCATAGATATGACCAAAATTTGTTACGACTTTTACTCTAAAAGGACCAGCTTGCACAAAAACATTTTCGTATCTGTGCCAGACTTTTCACACTTAAGCTACATCCATGTGACAGGAGTAGCTCTTCCTTCAGCTGCAGTATTAGCTCCTCATTTTGTCTCAACTGGTTAGAACCTTGGTTCCCATTCTGTCTCGTTCACTCTTCCTCATTTACATCTATTTTGTTGGAGGAATACAAAGTATCTTCCAAATTAACAAAAATAAGTATGAAACAATTGGTCTTTCTCTGATTATAATTAAATAAATGATATGAGTGATATAAATTCTAACGTGTTTTTTTTTTTCCTCAACATGAATCACTTTCTCTCGTAAACGAATCGCAATCAACTGACACCTGTCTGCTACCTGACACGTAACAGTTGTCACTTCAGCAAATATGCTCGACTCTTTTTCTGTTTTGTACAGTATTCCTCTTGACTTGGGACTGTTAATCACAGAGGAATCAGACTGCTAAAGTGGAAGCAGTCTCTACTTCCTGTCTGTGTGTTGAACATATGGTAACCCTTCCCATCTGCAGCCTTCCCCCGTGCTAGGTCTCCTAAAATATCAGGAAGTATCTGTGTGAGTTTTGTTGTGGTGTCAGCATAGTTTGTGTGCCTCGGCTCCCATCATGTACAAAGTGACTGGATTGTAAGGGGATAGACATTTCCTGAAGCAGGAAGCACCCGTGTAGTTCCTAAAGTAAGATTTGGATTGCTGGCTAACAGGAAATCATTACATAACCCAGCCCCTTCCCAGAGCCCAGGGGAGCTGATCAGATGCTAGATTGGCTGAGATGTTTTTGATGCTCTTCCTGGCAATTATGTTGCTGATTACATGACTACATGACCTCAGTGGCCACGTTTGGCCAGTGGAATGTCTTTGACGTTACAGACATGTTGTAATCATGTTATCTTAAAATCCCTCATGGGTCCCAAACTGAAATACATCAAAGTGGTGAATGTGGGGGTGTTATCCAGACAAGGATGTAAGCTGCTTAGGGTTAACTGAAATCATGTCTTGACTTCTGCTGTAAAGTAGCTCTTTGTTGCGTCTATCAGTAATTACAAGTCCTTCAATCCTAATTTGGGGATTTATATAGTGTACATTTATCTATAAACCCGATAAAAGCGTGGTGTGGTAGCTGGAAGCTAGCTTGATGTTTATGTTGTAGCTTCTGTTGTGGGTTACTCCTTATGCAGCCAAAGTACTGGAAACGCCTATTAAATGTGACTTGCAATGTGTTTGTGTATGTTATGCCAGAACACTTTAGTCTTATGGAGCTTAAACATCTGGTTTTCCTCATGAATGCAGATCAGGATCACAAGAGGATGACACTGGTTAGAAATGTTTACAGCAGTGCTGCTATCATGTGGCCACCGTTCTGCACCACGCTGATGAATTTTTAACATCACAGAGCGCCTTTTCAACCCAGAGAGTAGTTTAGTCACAGGTTTTAAAAGATGTGGGTGTTAGAACACAGATGGAACAATAGTACAAGGACATTTCGACATTTCTCTTCTTATTTCATCTTATTGAGATGCATCTTATTTGAAAACTCTTTTTTTTTTTTTTTTTTTGGTTTTTGAACTGCAACCGAAACAAGAAAGTTTTAAATTAGACTAATTTCTGTGAATCCATTGCACGGTAGCGCTGCATACCTCAGACTTCCTTTTTGCGAAAAGCTTTACTCATCACTTCCTTTCTCATGTTCTCAGTTGACCGTCAGTCAGCTCCATCTGCTAATGCAGCCATGCTCTCTGAGCTACTTTAATCCTCCACCCTGTCATGCTACCCCTTTTGGAAATCCTCCACGGGACCAAAACCAGAGAACCCTGCATCTTATAACTAAGCCCTTGTCTGAGTCCTACCAGCTGCCTCGTTTTACTCGGACTTTCTGTTGCATGTCACGTTTTCTAGACCTTTCACTTTCTCTGTTGACATCCCTGCCAGAAATCTGTTTAGCCCATCTGAAATGATGCATGAGCATTCTTTTTGTAAAGCGCTGGACAGCAAGTCTAGTAATCATCTCTGCTCAGGTCTTCACAACTGTGTGTCAAACAGATGTTACCCTGCATCACTGCCATATTTTAATATCCGTTTAATATAAGGATGTGTCCCTGTGACACATTGAAAATGGCATCTACTTAAGAAACTGGTGAATCATCTGTGTGATTATACATTTTGGTGAATAATCACCCAATATTTTGGCACTCTAAAGAGACTCTGATTAACTATGTGAATTCTAAATACTTGATGTTGACAGAAGTGGTATGACGTACTCTATGTACATGCAAGAATTACCTCTTTGTTTAAGATGAATTGGATACAGGTCATTAAGATGGTATCTGTGAATGTGAATAAAAACTTCCTGAATGCTATATATATATATATATATATATATATATATATATTAGGTTAAGGGTTTGCGTCCACATTCACACCATGTTCCAGTCATCATAGTTGCATGATAAATACAAGACCTTTTGGAGAAATGAAAACATTATACTTTTATATTAAATGAAACAACTAGATTTGTTGGTCCTGTCACTTGGTGTTATTGTAGTTGGTTGGACAGTGAGAAAAATGGGATATGGATACATTTTCCATATTGTTTGGTTTAGTGAAAGAAGGATATGGGGGGGGGGGGGGGGGGTTCTGTAAATAAATATTACAAAAATATTGTTAATAAATTTGTGCATTAACAGGCCCCCACGC
>JAPSES010130222.1:4410-15549 GCA_029822895.1 Maxillicosta whitleyi
ATCTAACAGTCTACAGGCCAGCAGCATTATTTGTGAATAAAACACAGCCGACCCTGTTTTAGTTTAGTAACTGGGAATGTTTCATAATGTGGAAATTCCCTTTTCATGTGACCCTTTCCAGAAGACAACAACGCATCAAAGATTGACTACTAACTGTTGATTCAATATTGATAGTGAATTCGAGACCATTCTTTTTTATGTTGTCCTGTTGTTTAGCAAAAGATCATGGTTATATGACAAACAGTGAAAAAATAAACAGCATATATATGTGTTGACATACAATATAAATCCTTTGTGCTCCTATTTAACAATGATCCTCAACCAACAAACATCAGCAAAGGGTAAGTAATTTCAAGATGCTGTGAGGTAAGCGTGGCTCAATAGAAAATGCTGATCTGATTCCAATGGAACTTGATTTTGAACGTGATTTTTTGATACCTCACACTATCCCAACTCTTTTTTCTCCTTTTAGTGTCAATGCTAAACTTGTCTGAGGCTATCCATATGCTGGCTGCATATACATGATACAGATAAGGCTTTCCTTTAAAGAGAAAATATTGAATAATTCCTTATGTAGTTTAATCTCCCATCCTCATTTTCTTTGCCTTCTAGTACTTTTCCCTTCATCCAGTTCAGCCTCATCCTTACCTGAACTGTGAGCATATCAGGACAGGGTACAGGAGCAGCTATAAGACAGATTTATTCCAACATAGCTGGCTTTGTACATGGCCAAAAGGTTCCTGATCACCTCCAGGAGCACCGCTGTCCTATGGAGCGATGAGGACAAAGAAAGGAAACGAGCCACCAGGGGCTAAGCAGCGCCAAAGTGTGCACTCAGCGGCATGGTGAGCGAGATCAGACCTTTTCTACACACTCCTTCTTTCTCATTATACACCTCCTTCACTTTGCTCTGAGGACTTTGTGTCTCCCACAGACACACATAGTGAGGCCAGTCATCCATACAGATTACAACACCCACTGAGGGGGCTGTGGATGGGTCCCAGCCTGACACTGAAAAGAGCTCTCACTCTTACACTGTTATTTTTGGAGCACCTTTTATCTGATCATTGCACTGATACGCTCACCATCAGACGAACTCACCCTGTGTACACAACAAATACGATGGCAAAGATGACAAATTAAAGGTAGTTTATAGCCACAGCCTTATCTTTCCCTGTGGGAAGATATAACTCTGTGCTTTATAGAAACTGAGCCTGAAGTCATTTCTTTTAATAACATCTTGAGTTAGTGTTGGATTTAACTAAGAGACAAATATATTGTAAATCTGTTCATGAGCTAAGGAGGTGTTGAACATTTCTGCAAACCGCAGATATCTGTAATCCCAATGTAGTTTGTGATTTTTACTTTTTCTTAATTGGCAAAACAAGACGAGATCATACCCCACCCCTCATACAATTTGAAAAATTCAGAGAAAAATTAAACTTTCACCTGTTCCCAAAATAAAATCAGATCCATTGTGGGTCACTAGAAATCTACAAAACCAAGTTGGTATGAATTCGATCAATAATTTTGGTGCTAGAGTGTTGACAAACAAACCAAACCCTCTTACCTCCCCCTTCAGGGGCAAAAATAATAATAGTAATAATAAAAAAGCTACAGGAACCAAAATCAGGACAAAAAAACAACAAAAATATTAGTTGTAAATATATGCTTTTCTTCTGTTGCTTTCTCATCTCAGTCCAACTCAAAAGATTAAACATAGAGATAATGTAATGTTTCATGTTGTGGAAAAGTAAAGCAACTTTCAAGCTTCTGTGTCAAGCAGCAGCATCCTGTCTGACAGAAACTGAACTGTGATTATTAGTGTCAGCAACACATTTAACATTTAACCTTTACATGTCTGATAAATCTGAGCAGCCAAAATCTCCTGTTACACTGTAGATGTCATAGCGCCAAAAAATCAGTTCAGATGAGGGGGTGGAAGTCTTGATTCCCTGTTTACTTGAATTACTTAAAAATAAATCATGATATTTTTGTCTCATGATGCCAAAAAATTATAAAGCATCACAGTTTTTGGTAATATGCTGATAAGTTGTGAATGACGTGACCTGTATGCTGGGATTTTGGCAGACCACCACAAATTAAAAACATTACAAACTGGATGTGATAGATCGTAGACCTCTGGTAAATCCCTTCTCATAATGTTAGGAACAAGAATCCAGGATCGGCCCTTTTTTTTTTTTTTTTTTTTTTGATGAGTTTGCAAAATGTAATGTTTTTGTCTTTGGCCCGTGTCTGATCCTTCTAAGTTTCATGAAATTAAGTGCAGTAGTTTTTAGTATAATTCAATCTGCAAACAAACATGATCTGCATGTTACTGTATGAATGCTATGGATGTGTACCTGTGAAGTATAACGTTTTAAAGTATTCTTAAATATACAATAGGGGGTCCTCACAAAACTAGCTACTGTCGCTATAGTTACAGTCGTAATAATGTGAAGAAACACGAAAACTTAACCTCAGTGATGGAGTAATAATTTTTCTAACCACAACCCTTTTTTAAAACTAAAAATCTGCTGCATTTATTGTCTTCACAGAGGCTTATTGTACGTAAGTAGTTGGGTTGTTTTGCAGCATTTTGTGTGAAGCTCAAGTTAGTTTTTCATTCCGAAATAATGCTAAGCTATAATTTACACCAATTAAGCAAGATGGAGGGGGGTTTTTGTTCATGAGGATTTTATTTCATCTCATTTTTCTTTGACCCAAAGGTTGGAAAGGCGTGTAAACCGCAGCCTGCCTGAGGCTCTGTAATACAAGTTTTAATTTAAAAAAGTGACCAAAAAAAATAAAGCGAGCAGGAGAACGGTGGAGATAAATGATAAAAAAAAATAATAATAATAATAAAAACGGGGATGAGTCTGAGTAACAAGCTTTAAGTCTACCTCCCGTGCTTGGCATCCCTCAGGAACTCTTGCAGAGCAACAGATGGTAAACTCTGAATGACTCAGCCTGGGCTCATCCATACATGGTCCTTTACTGTCACCTGCTGGTGAAAAGGTGAAAGGCAAACCCCACAGCTGACGTGAAAACAAGAGGAAAACTTGCTCTAATAGACCTTATTAGCCTTTATGCACCAGTTCACTACACTGCATTGACTTTAAAATGCTTCGCACATGTTCAGGAATGGCTTAATGAATCAATTTAGTGCTGTGATTGAAGTGTAGACATCTATTGTGAGCAGTAATGAAGAACTCACACTCTAATGATAAACACATGTGAGCGTTCCCACTATCTGGGCCAATTATAGACAGCAGACACTAAACAATCTATCACAGCCATATAGAAAAATGACACCCCCCCCCGCCAGATACAAAAGGAGGATGAAAAATTACATGGAATGTGAGGACGTGAGAGCAGATGGATTATGAACTATAAATGTATAACAAATGAACCGAGCAGGGGGGCTCCGGACTGCCAGACCCACTCAATCAATCACTACTTTAACAAGACAGTGGGCAACATGCTGTCATTTCAAAGAGAAAGACTCACAGGCGGAAAATTCCACGTTTTTAAGAGAGCAGCAAACAGAAACACACATGTTCAAGCAAAAAGAGGTGTTAGGATGAGACCACGCAGAAAAGAGAAAACAAAAGAAATGAAAAAATGTCTCGCCATAGCTCGCTTGTTGTTTGGTTCTGTGAGGTTATGAACTTGTGAAACCCGCCTCAACCTTGTTTTCGGTCATTTTTCAGTGTCCGTGTGTGTGTGTGTCCATGTGTGTGTGTCCGTGTGTGTGTGTGTGTTTTATATTCTGTCTCGGTGTGTTACTCATCATTACCGATGAGATCAGCTACATCAAACTAGGTTTCAACTAGTTATTTTATTTATTTATTTTATTCAGTCTTTCAGTTGTTTTGATTGTTTTATATTGCATTAGGTCAAATTTCTCAAACTTAGGATCAGGAACTCACATGGGGTCGCTTGGAATTCAAATAGGGTCGCCTGAAAATTGTAATAATTGCCAAAAATAAAAATTTACTAATAAAAAAAATATATGGTGAGTTGACAGACAAGACAAACTGAAGCTGAAACTGATGCACTGTAGTACTGGAACTGTTTATCTGTCACATGTTCATTATGGTCAGTTTCAGATGCTGCAGCTCTTTCATAATTCATAGTTTAGTTATTGTTTGTTCAGTATTAATTATCATCCTTGTAAATACAAACTGGTCTGACTGCACATATACTGAACAAGGAACACCAAATTATCACTTTGTGCAGTAATCTGAACCTGTTTTTTCTGCCTCTATCCATAATAATATATATAATATATACTAAATGTGTATAAAATTAATGTTTATTTTCAACATAGTAAAGCAAACTATTACATGATCAAAAATAAATTAATTAAAAAAAACGTTTGTTATGAATATCTGGAGTCCATAGAAATTTTTTATGTTAAAATGGGGTCATGAACCAAAAAAAGTTGGAAACCACTGGATTAGGTGTTTTAGTTTGACTTTAACTTAAGGAACTGCCAGCTTAAATACACTAAGGCTGTTTTTTGTTTGTTTTTTTTATCACAGTTTGCCTCTCTACCTGTCTGTCCATCTGTCCGTCTGTCTGTCTGTTTATTGTTGGTCGTGCTGATGCTTTCCAGATCATTTTCACTCTGCTCTGTCCACTCCCTCTAACCTCTGTTTTTGCCGTGTACCACCTCACTGCCTCCCTATCGTCTCCATAAAGATGACCTCACCCTCCAACCGGGGCCCCCGCCCTCCATAGGCACCACACAAACGGCGCGCAGGGGCCATACATGTCCAATAAACACATTGTGAGTGTGGTCAGAGTCCAGCGAGCCACAATAAGCATTTAAACCAGCCGCCATGGGAGAGGGATGTCCTGTTGTCAGGGCCCCATGACTTTCTTTAGGGCCAGAGGGAGTGAAGAAGAAGAGGAGGAGGAGGGAAGCTGATGGTGATTTAGAGGGCACTGAGCCCCCCTTTACCCACCCCACAGTCCTCTCACACAGGTATAGAGGAGTGAATAATGAGCACCAGCACACATAGAGTTTTTATATTGCTCCTTTCTTCTCTTATATTAATCAAAGCACTGTCCACGTTTTTAAGAAGGCTTTAATTTCACCTCAAATTCAGCACTTAAGGGAGCAAGCATGGACTTTAAAGTAGCAATTAAGTTTTATTTCACCCGTGGACCTTGAATCATTATCTTCACCTCATAAAACAGCAAGATTTAAATATGTAAATTAAAAGTGGTGCATTCAGGAGTTTAGGAAAACTTGGCACAGAGATTCTACATACAGGGTTTTAAGAATAATCCTTTTTTTTTAATGTGGAATTTTGATATTTCAGTACTTTTACTAAAATACGGAAGACGCTAAACTGACTAAAGTGACCGGTACCCAAACTCATCTTATATTATAGGTAGTATACACGTTTATAGATTTTCTGTAGTCATAACATTTATGGATAGGTTAAAGAGAGAGTATGCTTATATATGTTGTTGTCCATAGATGTACGTCCCTTAGAAAAGATGATTTATTGTACAATCACTACTGGGCAAAAGGCCACATCTAGGTTTTGTTGCTTTACATGGTTGAATTAAACATATACATTTATTTTGTCATTAATTTTCCTTCAGATATAGCAAGAAAATGTGATGTGAAAATATGTGCACAGCCTTAAAAGACACAACAAAAAACTGAAGTAAATAGGTTCTAAAGGTTAAAGTCACTATTTAGTGTGACCCCTGACCCCATGACAATCATCTGACGTGTGTTGGATGGAACCTGGTATAAAACATCAGAAAATAAATGTATTAAAAGAACAAAAGAAGGGTTTAAAACATGTTAAGTGTAAAGCAGAGGTTATTGTTTATACTGTGTATCTTGTGTTCTAAGGGATATAGATGTACGGACAACAACGTACAGCCGCAGACAAAATTATTAGAATTATTAGGCTATAAAAAGTAATCAGAAACAATGGTTATATAATCATGTACTAACTCCTGTGTATATCATGTGACTAAAACAGACAGAAAAGAAAACATGGAATGAATAAAAGCACTGTTTTTGTCAGTACAATGTCATAGATATTGAAGTAAGAACTGAAGGGATTTTGTATTTTATCAAGAAAACATGGAAAATGGATGGATATGAGCTCTGGAATTAAACTGTTATGAACTCTTTTTTTGTTATTATTATATTTGTCCAAACAAATGTACCTTTATTTGTACCAGGCATTAAAATGAACAAGAAACTAAAGAAAACAATACATTTTTCCACGACTGTATATAAACATCTAAAACATCATACCCTCCCTTTATTTTTTCTGTAAATGTTATGACTATGTGAGATCCATAAACTTGTATATTATCTATACTATCAGATGTGTTTGGGCCATTTTGTTCAGTGTTCTCCACATTTTAGACACAGATCTGGCAAAATTACATCAGTGTATTTTTACACTATATATTGTATCTGATACAAAGAAATGTAGGTTTTATTCATCAATTATCTGTGATTTTTCAAGAAAATAAGATTTTATTTCATATAGAAAAATGGAAATTCAGTCCAACTTGCCTTTATCCTTTTATGTTTTCATGTTTTTTCTGATTTCATTTCAGCTTTGTTTAGTTTTACAAATGTTATTTTGCTATCAGAGAAAGTGATTAAGATTAATTTTTAGCATTCTTGTTTCTCAGATGTAAGAAAAAAAGAGAGTTAAGAGACAAAACCTGCATGTATTAAAGATTTAAAGATCTCATAGTTTGCTAAACCATTTTATTCCTGAATTTTATTCTGCAAAACCTTTATTTTATTGGAAGAAAATTAAGCTTAGTGAAGTTATAATGTTTGTTGTGGTTTTTGTTTATTTTTATTTCACTTCTGATTCTCATTTCAGGCTTGGTTTTACTGCTGGTTGACTATGAAATCCTAGTTATAGTAATATTTATTCAATCATCAATGCCAGTTCTTACCCTGATGCAGGCACATTTAGTCAAACTTCTCCAAACTCTACAAGAAAAACCCTCTTAAAACTTTCACATATGCATCTCCTTTCCTTTCAGCTTCCTCCTGGCTCAGCTTTTATGAGCGGAGCAGTGTGAAACTGACACGGCCATTATCTTCCTCATAGCCGGCCCACCTCCCCTCCTTCTGCCCGCCTCTCACACAACAGAAACAGGAGTCTTGTATCCGAATGAAAGGACCGGGACGGCTTTGTTAAAGATGCTTTAAGGTCACCAGTTGGGTTGTGAAACCTTGCAAATATTGTACCAGCGTGTTTGTGGAGGTATGTAGTGAAACTGGTCTCGCATCAGTGGTCAGCTGAGGCGTTGGGGGATTCTTTCATTTATTCTTTGTATCCAAGGGGTGACACTGATGATAAATGCAATGGAAATGTGTCAATATTGGTCCTGCTTTCATAGAATCACTCTGATGTCATTCACTTTATTCTGACCCTTTAATAAAAATCTCGGCTCTCTTGTAAATTATGATAATAAGGTTTTACATCTGAAGTTTTGTGAGTATTATTTTATTTGTCTATCCTTTATTTGTCCAGAAAGGCTCTGCTCATAATTAGAATAGCAAACAGTTTAGGATACAATCTACCATATATATCACACTAAAAATATAACAGTTAAAGAAAGAAAGAGAGAATAAATCAGAGGAAAGATCAGACAGATCATAGCAGTGATATCCATAATCACAGTCCTCTGTGATTTGATTGACAGCTTGCTCATCAGATGACTTGGATGTTTGTAACATCATATTTGTGTCACTGCTCAATAACAGTTTCAGATTAGTTAGTGATCACAGGTCTGGCTCTGAACAAATAATCTAAAGGCAGCAGTAGTTTGAATCAGACACAACAGCAACACAAAGGTTGAGCCGTTTGCAGTAGAAGAGTCTGACTATTTTCTGAATACACTTACCCATTTGCACATTTTGGTTCAAATGTGGTCACTTCTGTTTCCAATGAACCATGGAGACAGCCAAAATGCAATGTCAAGGCTACAAAATAGACTAGTCTGTTTACATCTTGTTTTTTTTTAACCTTTTTTTTTTGGTTCTTTATCAACAAAAAACCTACAAATTTCCAGTCTGCATCCACTCTTATCGCACCCTCTTGTGACTTTGCAGCCCAAACTGACAATGACCTTTCATGAGTGAAACAGCTATTATTTTTGGTTATGTGAAAATGGAACCTGAGGTTCTGCTACTTATATTTTTGTCTCGGGGTCAACCATGTATCTTCCTTAGACAATTGCAGCGGAGTGTAAACCTTCCCGCCTGCAGTCGTGTCACCTCCCAAGGCTCCGGCGTTATAACTCAGAGAGCCTCTGCAGAGGGCCTTGCTTTGCTGCATCACCTTCATTAACCACCGTGCTGGAAGCTTCTCTGTCATCCTTGGGTCGATGACTCGCTTCTCAACTCTGGCTTAGCTTCCCTAAGTTTATTTTTCCACTTATCTGTTCTGAAGACGAAGGAAGCGGGGAGAGAAAGAAAGGGGAGATACTCGGGGCTTCAACCATGTTTTTTAATCTGTTATTCTCCTGTATTGGCACGGGCGTCTCCAGTGCAGGGATTAAGAATCCAGACAGAATGATGGAGCTCAGCACTGACCCCGAGGGCAGCTGAGGACTAGAGGAGGAGAGGGGAGAAACAAAATAAATCATCTCTGTGGAATGAAAGAGAGGAAGACGGAGACACAAAGGGGAGAGTGGAGAGTGGGTGGATTGTGAGTTTGTGTGTGTCTAAGTGCATGTGTGTGTGAGACAGACAATATAAAGAAGCAGTGATACAGTGAGGAGAGAGTGAGGTGCTGGCAGTGGTAATGGTCTTGCTGAGGTGTGGAGCAGTCTAAATCCTGAAACATGACCTAATAAATCTGAAGGTTACCTTCACCAAAGTTGCACAACACAGCACCACACTGATAACCAGCCGGGGGTTGACAGGTAGGAGTCACACAGTGCTTTCACACTTCATTTCCTCATGGACAAAAGCATCCGATGAATAAACAAGTTCACGGTTTTGTGGAATTAGACCTATCAGCTCAGGATGAAGCTTCATTCCACAGCATGACAGTTTTACAGCAGCAGAGAGGCTGCGATGTTGCTGCTGAAGGAATGCTCCCCTGTGGTTTTTAATTGGTCTCGGATGCATTTTTTTATGACCCAGAAAGACAAAGATTGAGTTAGTGCATGTTATTTCAGGTGTTATTTATTGTTGGAGCATGTAAACAGTGAGAGTGTGTTTGCCTTGACCTGTAGTATCAACAAACACGTAAAATAAGCAGATTAGCTCAAATGAGCCCAGAATCCAAACACAGGGTCGACTCTGAGTCAGCAGAGGAAGAATAAAGTTGTACTTGTCACACTGTCTTACAGTTAAAGATCGGATTCAGAAAAGATATTGATCACTGTGAGGGTTTTGGCATTGGAGAAATGAACCAGAGGATTTAGTGGCTTGAACCAAATATGAAAACATCACATGGGCCAAAAAATTCTGTCTACATTGGAAGAGTTTGCATCTCATTATTTCTGTTCCAACTGTCTAAAGCAAAAGTATTTTAGTTGCCAAACTGAAACGTGGTTATGTCAGACTGTAATGTTAGTTATTTAAGTAAAACTTTATTTGACAAGGTGTGAAATACACTGACATCCCATCTGTCGTGATTGTCATTAAGTGTCCTTTAGTGCATTTTATATATATATATATATATATATATATATATATATATATACATAGTCAACATCATCAGAGATCGCTTTGTTATGACAGTTTGACAAATGCCAAGACAAGGTAAATGATTGTGGCTCAATTCTCAAATCAATTGACAGAGTAATAATATTTAATGACATATTTAGGACTAGTCCAAATCGTACTACTGTACTTCAGGTCAAAGGTATTATTCATGACATTTTTATAAAATCTTTTGACAGTGTAATTAAACTTAATGACATTTTAATGCTTGGTCCAAACTTAACCACTGTAGTTGAGGTCAAGGAAAATATTCATGACACTGTTATAATGATCCCATGACATTTAATGTCAAAACCAACCACACACACTATGAGAGTTTAATGTAGTGGAACACATAAAACAAGTTTCTTTTAGTTTGATAATTAGATGTGCTAAATGTGTTGATGAGTTTACATTAATGTCGAGTTGTCATAACAAAGACATTTCCAACAATGTCAGCGTTGCATTAAAACTGAAAGTGCACACAGTTCTTCTCATTCCACAAAGCCATTAAACCACAGGATGTGTTTTTAAAGACTATGAACCCAAAGGGGAGAGATTTCAAACACAATAAAACTTAACAGCTGACCTGATTAACTTCAACTTTGTTTCCTTGTATCAGCTCAGACGCCACACTTCGTTCTCCTATTGTTTGTACAGAGCAGAGTTCTGCAGCAGTATTAGTGCATTTGTGACAAATGTGACACATATGAAAGTGAATGTGTGTGAAACAGGCTCCTGTCCTCCTCCTGGGATTAACAAAGTATCTATCTATCTATCTATCTATCTATCTATCTATCTATCTATCTATCTATTGTTGTGAGTCTTATGGTGTTCCTCTGATTTTAACTCTTTCACTGCTTTTATTGGAATTGTATTTATATAGAATTGTTTTTATTTATTTATTGAAATAGAAACTGAGAAGCAGATACCAACGATGTACATTTTATACATTATATAGCCCATATGTTGTCTAAAATTAAAGTTTATTAACTGTTACATGATCAAACACTAATACATTTTTACAAAAAATGTCTCTGTTTTGTACGACGGCGCATTAGGGCCATTCATGAAGGAGAAGATATTTTTTGATATGACGAGATTAAAGTCAACATGTCAACATTAAAGTCAACATGTCGACATTAAACTTGAAATTCCGAGAATAAAGTTGAAATTGGATGTCGACTTTAATCTTGATGGGTCGACTTTAAACCTGACACATCGACATTAAACTTGGAAATGTCGAGAATAAAGTTGATGTCAAGTTGACTTTAATCTTGACAAATACGTTAAATGTCGAGAAGAAAGGTTTTTTTTTCTGAGTTTTGCATACAGAGAGAGCACTGCTCCACACTGAATCAGACCAAGGACTCAACATGCCACCCGTGGACAATTTGGTGAAATTATACTTT
>JAPSES010130241.1:0-15545 GCA_029822895.1 Maxillicosta whitleyi
GTAGCAGGCAGCTAGCCTCTCAGTGTTTTCTTCTGTTTCTTCAGTAGGCCTAGATGCCATTTTAACATCACCCAAATACAAAAGTGCGTCATATGTATATATGTTGATTTTATTCTTTTAAATATTAGGATATTATTTAGCTAGACGTCACATCAGCATGGCATGTAAACAATACACATTAACCTAAAGTAGCATCCAACTCAGACTGTAAACATCATACAAACTCACCTCTGGCATGTACACACAATAAACCCAGGATATAAAGGCGAAAGTTGGGCGAGTACAGGCAAAGGCAAAATTACAAGCTATCTATCGCTGCATCAGGAGGAAAAAAGAAACTTTACAGCTACGGCGTCTCACACACAGTTGCGGTGCGTTCACGAGCGTCGGAATAACTACGAGGCATTCATGAGCGTGGGAAAGATTAAACTAACATAAAAACATAATATATCTTTAACAATACATAAACAAAATGGGCTTTCTAACAGTAACACCATGCAATCAAGTGCCTAGCAACCATCCCGCGCAACCCTCAACATTTTATTTTATTTTATTTTTTTTTTTTTGGGGGGGGGGGGGGGACTTTGTTTTTTTTAATTATTATTTTTTTCTCTCACAATCCGAGGGGGCGGGGTTGATGGCGTTAGGGGGTGTCGCCCCGAAACGCCCCCTCGTGGCGCCGGCGCTGTTGTAGCCTACTTGATTGCATAACCATTGTTTTGCTGACTTTTGATGGTCTTACTGGAACTCTCCTCCCTGATATATTGTTTCCATCGACCTAAATCAGGTGAGAACAAGCTGTTAAGAGTGCGTACTACATCTCAGAATGCCAAGTTCTGAAGTACAAGAGCCCCACTGAGCAAACTGCTGCTTTGACATCAAGATAAGATGTCAGGAGTGGGCATCGTTCTTATTTAGGGCCTGGCCATCTGGTAAATGTGCTACATCAGTGACACATTTAAAGAGAAAAGATTCTCCTAGTTGGAAAAAGGACAGGAAAATATTAACCATCAAGCAAACACAAGGATTTTCAAGCATGCAGGCATTTGGTGGTTGCAGAGTCGAGTCAGAATGTGAAAGAATAGGTCAGTACTTTGGCAGAAAAATAAGAGAGGTTATCATCTTTGGTTCCCTCTGGCAACGTCAGGTCATCCTCCACAGCAGGAAGAGGGCAGATCAGCAGCAGGGGATCAGAGATTGGAGGCTGTAGCGTTGTGCTTTGGAGACCTACCATCATACTCACAGCCGTTTCTGCACAACAGGAAAACACTGAAAACCCTTCTGCAGCTGCTGTTGCCTCACCATGGATGAGAGATAGGAGCATTTCAAACACGGTCACTAGGGGAAACCGTCCTGATAAGATAAACAACTACTTTACCTCCTTCAGTGAATGCTACAAAAGGACACATTTACAGACAAAACCACAGACCATTCATAAAATTGTGACATTTGAGGCCAAAGGTCATATCTGCGTTATATATTTTAACCAACCGACAACACTGGCTTCTCGCTTTACAATAATGACATTTAGCTTTAGTGTGTGTCATGATGTTTACATTTTCAATTTTTATTACTTTTTTTTTTACATTAAACTAAAAGCGACTGCGTAGCTTAGTAGTTTACGCCACTGACTTTGGTGTGGAAGATTGCTGGTTTGATCGTCAGGTGAGCCCTTGGGTAAGGCCCTTTACACTGTACATCCCTATACCTGTAGCCACACTGTGCCGGTCCCAAGCCTGGATAAATACAGAGGGTTGTGTCAGGAAGGGCATCCGACGTAAAAAAAAAAAACCCAAAAAACCTGGGCCAAATCAACATGCAAATGTGATTCGCTGTGGTGACCCCTGAAGGGAAAAGCCGAAAGAAACGTACTTTTTTCACATTAAACCAATGAAAAAATACGAAGTTATTGTTATTTAAAGGTTATTTTACTTGATATCACATTGAGTTGTATGTGGCTCCTGAACACACTTGACTGTTAATATTTTCATTGTAATTATTTTACTTTGTAAATTCATCCCACGGGCCATGGCGGTCCATCTGGCAGACCAGTTTTGGCTCAGCGGCCTTATGCTTGACATCCCCCCTCTAGTAAATTACAACTGGGAGACTAGTTTCTCATTTGTCTATCACCACAGAGCCAGTCAGTGCCCTCATTATATCATATGTAGACTGGGAACCTGTAACCTGTCAACCTGCTACCACAGTACCACATGCCATGTGCCTACCCTGTTATAGGAAAAGGCTGGGATACCAGGTCCCAGAAGCTGGTTTGTGTGTCTATTCATATTTTCAGTTTCAGCATGCAGACAAACAACATAAAACATGCCAACTGTTTTGCCTCATATGAGGAATTTGATGTTTGTGATTAATATAAATCAGCCACTGGGACAACGGTCAGAGTGCAGAATTCAGAACATTTGGCTCTGTGGCAATAGACAAACTGATATTTTGTGCCAATTCTGTGGCAGTAGCCATTGCCAAATTATAAATAAGTTGAATAAGAAAAAAAAAAAAAAACTCTATATACCTATAAACTCTCTCTATGTAAGTTTAACATATAAATTGCCAGAAGAGAGACACCTTTGAGATCTTGCATTTAATGAAATGCCATCTGCTACATTCTGTTTTGCGCAGAAGACAGAATAATTGATCTCTGAATAAAACCTTGTATTTATAATAATGTATCCAACCTCTATTTGCCTAATTAATTCAGGACAAAAAAGAAGTCGGAGCATTATCAGACTGTCAGGGTCCTGCCAGCTCAGCCTTCCTTTAGGCCTGTTAGTTACCTCAGTGGTACATTGCAAGCATTCATTACTGCGCTCGGCTCTCTTTGGCATTCTGAAGGATACATGATATTTAGCAAAGAGACTTTACTTTGATCTACTTTTAATTAGCACAGTAGCTGACCTTTCTGAATTGTCACAGCCTGTGCCACCTTGAAAGAAGAAATGACATGTTGTCTGATATTATAACTCAAAAGTTTTCGGATCTGGCCATACCACAAGTAATAACAGTTTACAGTCATTATCATCATACTGTGAAAAAGACTCAGGTCACTACATGTTGTTGGATTTGCAGGGTTGTAATGAACATGCACTTTTATTTGTGAGTCTGGGGAAATGTGCCCACAGTATTTAAACACTAAATAAAACAGAACTAAATGGCTTCTAGAGTTAAAAGGATTTAATGTGACCTCTGTTTTCAGATTCAGTACATTTTAAACTCTCTTGAGTCGACTGTCTGGAAGTTTTCTTAAATAATTTGGTAGTTTATTAAACCAAGCCTCATAAAGAACATCCCAGAGTTTCTTTACAATGTATTTTTTATAATTTTCTCTGTCCAGACTATCCCAAATTATTTCTAAAATACAATTTTTTTCTGAATTCACTTTTGTTTTTAAAGCTGTTTAGACATTTTTTGGTTTATTACAGGTGCTATATTGATGCAGACACAGAGAAATCCTTATGTGTGGTTATTATATATATATATTTTTTCATAAAATTCTAAATCTAATGGTGGCCCAAGGTTTGACAGATCTATAGATACAGTTTCTACAGAATAGAATAAAATAGAAAAGATCTTTATTGTCACTATCACAGGAACAATGAAAAGCTTTTCACAACTCTGTCCTGTTAAGTAGCAGAAACACTTAAGAAGGGACCAACAAAAGACTGTATAATACAAGTGGTTCCAGGCACAACAAACCCCGCCCCTCTCATGTATTGTAACTTATTTTGGTATTGATCCAACTGATGTCATCATGTCAATGCATGTGCTGATATCAGCATATCAGTTGCCTCTATATATGTGCCAAGTTTGAAGTAAATTGAAACAAAATGGATGTTTTTATAGACATTTGAAATTTTGAGTTATTTAAGTAAACGGAGGGGAAGAAAAGATTTTTTTTTAAATTGCTGAAATTTTTTAAGTTTGACCTAATTTTCCCCAAATTTAATATCTATTCTGGGTCACTGGCAATTTATAAACCCAATTTGGTATGAATTTCACCAATAAAAAATATTAAATTTGACCTACATTTCCCAAAATGGAATCTGATATATTCTTGGTCACTATGAACCCAGTATAGTATGAATTTAACCAATAGTTTTGCTGCTTGAGTGTTAAACTAATAAACAAAAAACCCAAAAAACTGAACCAAAAACGAAAGCCCTTGCTGGCTGGGTACATATCACACAAAATGCTGAAAAATGTAATCAATGTGCAAAGGTCACAGGATAACGTATTAAATATATGTAAATACAAAGAACTATTAAAAACTAACAAAATATACAATAAGCTAACTATAACTATAGATATGCACAGGCAGTAGAGGATTTATAATGTGGCAAGTGGTGAAAGAGTAGAGCAAGCAGAGCTGACTTTTGAAGAACAATGAGCTTTTATTTTGACAGCCCTGGTTTAACCAGGGAGTAAGCCAATTCGAACACAGTACATTGAACACACACTCCCCCCGAACCAGAGCCATGGCTGCGCACATCACCCTGGCTCATGGTTCCTTCCCTCACACACACAAACACCATAAATAATCAAACTAAATAAAACATGACAAAACTAGACGATTACATTAACAACACATGGCAACTTAAACCCGAATAAACCCCAAAACAAGGCACGAACATAAAACCCCAGCATGCCTTGCAGCAGCTGCCACCCCTTACACACAGCGACGCCAGGGTCGCTACAATATGCAGTATATTCATAAACTTCATAACTACTTATTTACTTAACAGTACACTGCTCAAAAGTCTGATACTGTCACCGCAGATCATCTAATCACAGGAATTTTGTGCACACACTGGCACAAAGTGACAGTGACAGATACTGCCGGAGTATCTACATGTGTCTTGTAGCCGCGGCTTCTAGTGCCCTTTAGGCATCCATCTGCCCTGTAGATATATCGAGCATGATGCGTCCTGTATTTCTTGGATAAGGAGTAGGTCCTTGTTATCTATTCAAGCTTAGAGTTTAAGCTCTACTGAGTGGCGTGAAACTGGTGCAAGCTGTGTGTAAATTTTCAGAGCAGAGATGAGAGGGTAGTGCGGTTATGGATGGTTTCTGCTCAGCAGCATGTTGGATCCTCCTGGTTATTATTTTTTTTCCCTGGATCTTAAAGTACCCAGCCCTTAGCCTAGTTAAAGGGCAGATCAGTCACTAAATGAGACAGTATGTGATGGAGGAAGAAGTGGTAGCTGGTAAG
The DNA here is from genome assembly GCA_029822895.1 of Maxillicosta whitleyi. Lineage (NCBI taxonomy): Eukaryota > Metazoa > Chordata > Actinopteri > Perciformes > Neosebastidae > Maxillicosta > Maxillicosta whitleyi. The sequence continues at coordinate 5,225 of JAPSES010130241.1, forward strand.
TAGAAGTCATCCACTGTAGCACACCTCGTCCCTTCTCAGTTCACATAATAATTTGTAGAAAAACCTGACTGATTCAATGCGATAGAAAAAAAATAACACCTGTTTCAGAGTAAATGTAGCCCTCATATGATGTTTGGGGTCATTTTGAGTTCAGGCTGTATAGATATCATCATTTCACATACATTTATTTTGGTTGTTTTGGATGATATTGAGGTCACTATGCAATTTCATAATCTTCAAAAAGCTTCCCTCTGCTTTAGGCTCCTAAAATAACAACGGTTGTAGCAGTGGGAGAACCACCGATAGTTCACATGACATGGGGTTAGGGGGAATTTTGATATTTCCTACACATCCTTTGTGGTCAGATAGGGATGCACAGTTGATCTCACTACAATGAACTGAGACGTAAGTGTTTCCAGACTGAAATAACACACAGACTGTTCTGACTGGAGTGATATATGTGACATATACTGTTAGATACGCACAGATCACATGCCATTTTTTTCTATATATAAAATAAAATCTGCATTTATATCACAAAAGATTTACTTAAAGTTGAGAACACACTTATTTTATGTTAACAGTGGTGAAAACTGAACTTCTGAAATGTATTGGCACCGCGTTGAAGTTATCGCTTGGAAAAACAAAACACAAAGTTCAATTCAAAGTTCAGAAGCTTCCGTTTGAGTGCACTGTGGAGCTAAAGGTGAAGATTTGTGTGATCTGAATTGTGGAGTTGCATCAACCACATTCTAGGTTGCTATACCATTCCATATTCTGTTATGACTTCAGGGGTCCTGCGGGAAAATGTTTCATACTTCTTAAATTTGACTTTTTTTTTTTTTTTGCAATACTTTAAAAATAAAAAGTTCTTTAAGCACCAAGAAAGGACTGTTATCATTGCAGCTATAACCCCCAAAACTTGAAAGCAGATATCCCAGTTAACTGTCAGTGTTGCGGAAGGTACTTCCAAACTGTAATAGATTACAGATTACTTGTTATTTAAAAGTAATTCCTCACCTTACAATATTACTCTCTCAGAATTGTAATGCGTTACAGGGGTGGCCATGGCTCAGGGGGTAGAACAGGTCATCTAATAAATGAAGGTGCCTTTAAAAGTGCTAGAGAAATGTAATCTATTATTATTATTATTATTATTATATGACTCCTGTATTACTTTTGAGTTACATAATGACTCTCTGCATAAATGTCGTCTGAACAAATATAAAACATCACTGTGTTTCCGTTATTGGTATAAAATTATGGAATCAGTTGAAGGATAAAGTGAAATTGTGTCGCTCATTGTTGATTTTTAAAAAAGCTTTAAGTTGTGAACTTCTCCAAGGCTATGAAAGTACAATGATTTCTAACAACTTAAGAAACTGAAGGTAGATTAATTTAAGCCGCAGATTTAAAATTGTGTTAATTGTATGTTCTTTATATGTATGTGTTTCATACGTAACTCAAATAAAATATTTCATTCGTTCAAAATAATCTGTTTTTGTAACATGCTGCTGTGTTTGTACCAATCTACTAAAGTAATGAGATAGAACCATGACTAATTGTCTAGTTTGGGACCAACTGCCATGTCCAAGAAAAGGCAAAAATAATGAAAGTAATAGCCATCTTCACAGACCTGTGAAAGAACACGCGCGTCTCTTTTACTGTGTGTTTTCTCTTTTTGGTAAGAAGCCAAACAGACATTTAGCTGTCTCCACTTTGTGCATGCGCTCGTGCACATACATGCATCGTCTCCCAGGGAAATAATTATTTTCCTCTCGGCTCACCTCTCCCAGCCAACCTACAGCACTGAATCAGTGTCAAAGCAGCCAAGGAAAAAGGCTGTGAGCTGTCTCCCTGCCTTTCTCTCCTGGGCATTAACCGTAGTGTGAGTCGTTTCTGATGGACAGAGCAAAAAAAAAAAAAAAAAAAGGAGGTAGAGAAAATCCTCTGTTTACTTAAATAGCAGCAAGAGTAGAAAAGCAGAGGTCTGCGAACAGGGTGGAAGAAGGATGGACACAGCATCGGAAAAAGTCAGCGAGTCAAGAAACCTGCCCACTGATACAGATTCAGACACACACCCACACTCACTATCTCCTTTTCCACATGCCAGCCCTTGGGTCTGTGGCTACACCTGAAGAGTTTTTTTCCATTGAATATCCTCTAAACAAAGCAGAGAAATGATCAATGAATGAATCAAATGTAAACACAGACAAAACAACCAGAGAATAACATATTATTAGATATTGTTATTCAGTATCATATCCATGTCAACAGACTTTAAAAGCACATTTCGATCTCTCTTTATCTAAATATTCATTAAAGTCTTTAGAGACTGCCTGGTTTTCCTGGATTAAATTTGATGTGAAGACGGTATGGTGGTTGTGTTGCTGTATAAACCTAAATCCCTATAAATGAGAAGGGGATAATAGAGCACGCAGATCATTATTATGGAATAAACCTCAGTGGGGTGGTGCAAACCTGCTTTTTGCATGTTATCCTGCTTATTGCATGGTTTGTTTTTTTAACCCATAAAAACCCAAACATCCACCACCACCACAATCATCTACTGATCTGAACTGTTTAATACCTGTTGATCCACTAATCGTATCATTACATGTAAATAATTGGTGTTAAATGCAATTTGTCGTCTTTTCATGGTCATCAGATATGACCCATTTGGACATTCAGAGTCTCTGTGGTTACTATGGAAACACTGTCATCTTCTACAACATTGATTCACCAGTAAAACCCATGGAGTTTGATCAATGACAGTGGATGGACACACTTGGTTTATGTTCAGTTATTGACACATTTGCTGAAAATGTCACCTTTTCTTCTTTTATCTGTTTCTGATTTAATAACCTTTGATTTTACTCAGAGTTTTTATGAACATCTTTGTGATCAGTAAATAAAATATAAGAAAATACATGTTTTTCACAGAATAAAAAGCAAAATACAGAGGATTATATTATAATAATTAGTTATTAATCACTTAAGATGGTTACATCTATTGGGAACCGTCACAACAGTAGCACTGGGTCTTTATGGGTTAAACTATTTGTCCTTTCATAAATAATATAAATTTTCTGTAGGAATAATATAATCGATTTGAGAATGATTTTATTACTTCCACTACTTCCACTGTTAAAATAACAAACCCACACAACTGCATCACTGACCAATCAGATTCAAGAAGTCAACAGAGCTGCGAAAAATATCTATTTTTAGTCTTTTATCAGATGATTTACATTCTTATTGCATAAGAAGAGAGTCATTACAATGACTTTACAGAACATCTTGTAAGAAGAATTGCTGATATATCTAATTTAATCTTCAACTAAGCTCCCTGATTATGAAATGGGAGGAATTTTGCAAAGGATGACATCATTGTGATTGGCTCCTATTCTCTCTATGAAAGGATTGGAAAGAAACTAATTCCTTGTTTCTCTACATGTATGTTTATAACCATTATTCATATAAACCCCAAGATGGAGCAGTCCCAGCTGTAGGGCTTCTTTCAGATGTTGGAATTACAGAAATATACAAACGCAGCAAGGGATTAGTGGAAATGAAGCCACCTAGGATTTCCTGGTTAAATATATATAAATACACAGCTGAGCTTTTTAAGTTCTTAAATGTAGGTTTTCTTTGCTATGTTCTCCAAAGCGTATTGTTGAAGCTGTTTTGTTTTATCGAGGAGTGCTGTTGATGTGCTGACGTCTCTGGGGTGGAAGTGGGGAAAAAAAGAGGATGAACATCTCCATCGTCTCCATGAGCTGCTGGTCAGAAGAGGAACCCTTTAAGCGACGTCTTCATGTTATGCACTGATAGAGAAATTAGGTCATTTTTCAACGGTGAAGCATGATACGTCTCCCACTAGTGTTACTAAATGTTTGGATTCCATTTTCTGACTCCTGTTGCCTTCGTACTCAGTAACCTTATAACACTGTTTAACATGGCGGGTGAATTAATGAGGACTCTATTAAAACGGGAGATGTGCATAGAGTAACACAAGATAGTGCACATGACTGTCCAGGGGGGCACAGAGGCCTGGTTAGTTTATTTTATAGCTCATTTTATAGCCAGGCCTTATCTCGTACCTCGTTTCTTCCCAGTAAACGTCACACAGACTCAAGGAAAAGATAAAACTGCACAAAGATAAGTGTCCTGGAATTGCATAATTACCTCCAATTAAGTGTATGTAGATAAAATAACAAATCTTTTTATTTTAACCCGTAAAGACCCAAACATCCAATGTAGACCCAAACCATACTCATGTAAAGTGTTGATCCAATAATCCTATTAATACATGTAAATAATTGGTATAAAATGCAGTTTGTCATCAGGTATGACCCATTTGGACGTTCAGAGGCTCCGTAGTTACCGTGGCAACACCTTCATCTTCTACAACATTGATTCACCACTGAGTGTAATCAATGACAGTGGATGGAGACACTGGGTTTAAGATCAGTTAATGGTAGATTTTACTCAATAAACTCTGGGTTTTCATGAATATTTAACTGAAATAGATGAAATTAAATACAGGAAAAGACATGTTTTACAGTGAAAAATGCAAATTACAAAGGATAATATAGGATAATAATAAATGGTGATAAATCACTTAAGGAAGGTTAAATAAAAAGGAAAATCCATTTGGGAACTGACACAGAAGTAACACTGGGTCTTTATGGGTTAATGTCAGTGTGAATTCAGTTTAAGAACAGTGTCATGTTGTGCAGGAGAAAGTGTTTCAGGTACAACCAGAAGTGTAACGCAATTGTCAGCCCTTTTTATAAAAGCTGTCTGTGCTTTTTAGTTCACTCTCATACACTGAGAAAATGCTGACTTACACTGCATGACAAAAGACAACTGAACAAGAGTTGTGTAAGGTTTTTTTTTTTTTTGCTGTAACAAGAAGGAAAAAAGACTCAGCGATCAAAGGTTATTCCATACATTATATTATGTACAATTTCACTACAATTAATCCTAGAAATGTTCGCCTTCATCCTTGTTATCCCATCTAGTTTAGATCAGAGGACTCAAACATGCATCCTGGGGCTAAATCCAGCCCCCACAGGGTCAGGTCGGGCCGTGGGATGAATTTGTGAAATGCAAAAAGTACGCTGAAGATATTTTTAATTTTATCCCAGTTTCCACTTAAACACCAATTTAATCTCAAGTGGGTCGGATCAGTAAAATACCGTCATAATCACTTATAAATACTCATAACTCCATTTTTTCCCCCTGATTGGCCATTAAAATATCCATAAAAGTGAATTAAATACCTACAAAATCATCATTATGCTAAACCACAGAACAGTGCCATCATTATACACATATCATTTATTTAACCAAGTAATAAAAAGCCTTATTTAGACTGAAAATATGTTTACCAAGAGTGACCTGGCCAAGAAAAGCAGCATAATACACAGTTTCTGACAAGACATAATTAACACATAATACAAAAACATACAATCAGTAGTTACAAAACAAGTTTAGAATCAGTTATATTGACCAAACTCATTGATTTCACTTTAAAATACCTCGTATGAAGCTGGTCATTATCACACAACAATGTTCCTTCACAGAAAAAAACAAATGATTTTTGTATTTAAGGTTAAAGTGCGGTTCTAATTAAACTGATGAGTTTTAGGACACAGCGGTGTGACTCTTTAGAATATATAAGGCCTTTCCAACACATTACATGTATATATTTAAGTTAAAAGGACTCACTTTATCAGATGTTTGTTGTGCTCAGAGGAACCATCTGCATGTTTCATGAGTATTATGAAAGGAAATCATGTTTTGGAAGCAAAGAACAGGTCAATATTTTTTTTTATAGGATCATTGTACTGCTGCGTATCATTGCCATTTGTAATGATTTTTAATCTCAATTAATCATTCCTGCTTAAACAAAGATATATTTTTTTAAAGAAAGGAGAAACAAAGAAATAAATGCAAACTTTTCATTCTTTTCCATTCATTCTAGGCTTCTTCATGAACCTAAGTAGTCAGTATATGATCATTGTTTTAATATACAGTAAAACTACAAAGTGGTACATGACAGGTTACCAACTCTTATTAATCAAACCAGCACAGATGAAATGACACATTTACTTTTTAGTCCAAGTCAAAGAAATGTAAACAGTTTTAAGATGTGTACTACAGTCCTGAGATTAACATATTTAGTCATTATCCATCATTTAACATCATCCAACCGTTGATATTCAAGTCCCTTTGTGCTCCTTCCCATTGACATAACAATGGAATCACAAACAAAGGAAAAGGTAAATGCAAGGATATCAGCTTGTTTTCACATGCTGGGTGACATTTCCTTGGTTTGCATCTATAATGATGTGTGGAGCAAGCAGTTTCCTCTGTTTACGCCCATATATTTAAAGGTGACATGTGTAGCATTATCTTATTAATTTGTCACTGTCAAAAGAAACCGATATTTCCCCCTTAGATGTCATTTCCTCTTACAGCGTGCTATGCAGTTTAATAGAATATGAATATGTGTAAGATTGAACGTCTTGCACTACTGATTTGACTTTTATTCTCAGCTGTACCCATTAAAACTTTGTTTAGCAAAATGTTTTCTGCTTTATCTCACAGTTTTACAGCAATAGTGCGCTTGTATTTGATTATGTGTGAAAATTCTAGGAGTATTTTGATGTTAACATTCGTGTTTCTGTTTTTATGTGCATGAAATTGTAAGGTGTCTGTGCTCAAAGGGACAGCGGTATTGATTGTAGGTCTTAGGCTGCTTTCTCAAAGCTCACACATCAGTTTCAGCTGTGGCACCATTGACATTCAGCTGAAATGGGGGGGGGGGTGATGATTATCCCCAGGGGAAGCATCTAGGGCACGCCTAGGACATGATTACGTCAAATGCGCATTCTTTTCTCTCCTACATGTTCATACACAATCAGGAGGACTAAACATGTATGTCACATTCATCAGTGGTTACTTTTCTATTGGCCCTCAAATATAACAAATGTAAAAAGAATGTATCGAATGAAAAAAGAAAAAATGACAATTTCGCTAAAACTCTCCAAAAGTTTTTGAGCTAAACGAGAGACTTTTTAAAAAAAAAAAAAAAAAAAGTGTGGGGCTGTTTCATTAATTATACTAAGAACAAAGATTTGACTCATCTGTTGGTATGTGGGACATCATAATTATTCCTTGCGCACGTCCACAATCATCAGCTGTTTTCTGACAACACTACTCATCATCTGGAAGGACTGTCATAGATTCAAGCATTGATTTTAAATGCACCTTTTTGTTTGTTGTCAGATTGTTTGTATGTTTCTTTTTTGTTTTTGTTTTTTGCACTGGCAAGAGGTGGTTTTTCGGATGTAGAGCAAATGGTACATCATGCAAAACTACAGTGAAAAGACCTTTTCCTGCAACGAGTCATGCAAAAAACAAACAAACAAAAAAAAAAACAGATATTGATGGATGTTACAACAAGCAAAAAAGAAAAGTTTTAAAAGAAACATGACGTGGTATGTGTGGACACACCAGGAATGGGATAGAGGGGTAATATATAATAATAATGAATATATCTGAAAATCAACATATTTATGTTTGTTGTCATGTTTATGGAGTGACTTCTTGTGTGATCTTGCGATAATAAATAAACAAATCATTGCATTTGTGATTTAATGCAAAAAACAACATTATGCACTTGTTTTTTTTTTTTTGTTTTTTTTTTACATTTAGCAAATATTGGTAAAGTTTTGCGCTTATGTCCAATGGAAAAGCAACTACTGAGAAGCAATCTTCAATGGAGATCCATGAATAAGCTGCTACCGATGCCTCAGCCCCAGAGGGTCTAAAGCCTGAAGGAGGAATGAATATTTAATGCTCTCATTTGGGTCCATCCTTCCATTGGAAGATTACACCATAGATTAGACACTTTGATAGCTGTGGTTTTTGTTTTGTAGCTTTGTGACGGAAGAAAGTGTGCAGGGGAGTGTTTGTCCAAGTTATCAGACCTTTGGGATTTTGTTTGGTTGGTCGAACAAAGACCTTGCGTTATTGGAAACCATCGGTCTTCCCGTCTCATTGAAATAACATGTAGTCAGAGGGGATGTGCTGTTTTCCTGGAGATGTGATGGAGTGTAATGTGTCAGGCCTTTTTTGAATGTGTCAGTCATGGTTTGTGGATTTAGAAAAGCTTCTTATTTCACCAGAATGTGATGTTTTTCTGTCATGGTTGAAACAATACCATCACTGACTTGCAGCGAGGCCGGTGTGTTTGTCAAAGTAAGAAAATCCCTGCTCAGACTTTTTGGTCAATGTCTGAGACATCAGTGGTTAGTTTTATACCCCAACAATGTCTTATTTAAGAACAAAACCCAGCAGGTTCAACAACATTACAACACAACTACTGCAACATTTTAATGAAATTTCTCATACATTTTTAAATACATTAAAAAAATAAACCTGGAACTACCTTAAAACTTGGAATGATGTCAGTCAGTACAATTAAAGGAGTGACTTTTTTTTTTTAAATGAATTATGTATTTTCAAACATTTCGCTGTAAATGTTCTGCTTGGGTCTAAATTCTTCATTAAGTCAACTCCACAGGTCCATTTTCAACACTATTTCTGAGTAATGACACCAAGAAAGGTGGTTTTTGAGCGCTGGCCCTTTAAATGCAAATGAGTCACTTAATGCCCCACCCCTTCTTGACTGTGCTGTTCTGTCCCGTTCAACCAACAATTGACCATTTTAGGTAATCATATCAAAGTCTGGACATTTTTTCAGTATGGAATACAACCATTGTTGCTGATAAAAAATTATATCATATTCTGAGAAATGTTCATCAGAAATTTTGGCTTTATACGTGCAAATGTCATGACGTAACTAGTTATAAGATGAAACAAATTAAGGAGGAATTGAAACCAGTTATAGAAATCCAATAAATTTTTGCCAAAATTAATATAAAATTAGCTTTGTAGCACCTGAAGGGTTCAAATTCGAACTTTATGAACTATTAGGGTCCAAATACACAAATAAATGAACCAAAAACTAATAAAAGTGAGTTTAGATAAATATGACCAGAAGAGAACCAAAGGACATATAGTTTATACACTGTTGCCCATAAAATTGCAATAAAACATTTTGGCTCTTCTTGTGAAATGATTGTAACAATGAGCTTTATTCTTGTTAAATAAAGTGTAACTAGGACTCAGTATGTAACCATTGTACCAGGTCAAAGGTGATTACTGATGTGTATGAATAGGAATAAAAAGAGGAATGTTTATGGTAAACATTATACTCACAGGAACTGAAAGCTAATTGATCATCATCATCATGCTGCTGCTTCAGATGATAGTAAGATTAAATCTGATAGCATAGTTAGAAAAACTAGTTTTTGATTGTTCTAATTAATGGCTCAGTCTTTCATCTATCGTCGTGTTTCCACAGAGCTACTTCCCTGCGACATTGGACTGAAAAGACAATAAAACCATCACAGTTGAATTTTTTTCCCTCTAATCTCTTTGTCTATTCTCTTTGCTTTTGTCAAAAAACTTACATTGATGAGAAGTGAAAGCCAACTGTTTCCATGGAAACATCAGTGTGTAGCAGCAGCTGAGCTACACCTCCAAGATGTTGGAGCAGAGATCTGCCTCTTTGCTTCCACTTCACTGATGTAACAGTCAGTTCAAGTATTTTTATGTCTGGTTTCTTAAATATTATCCAAACCACAGTAAAAGAACCTCACCAAGCATGTCTGTAGTCTTTCCTAACACAAATAAGAAATGTGGCACCAGAAGAGTAAGTAAACATTAGGTGAACACTCAGTGTTGTCGGGGAACTGATATCAGTACATTATATATTAACTGATATACATTAGGGCAGGGGTGTCAAACTTATTTAAGTTCAGGGGCAAATTCAACTAAATTCGATCTGAGGTGGGCCCAGCCAGTGAAATAATAACAATAACATATAAATAATGTCAACTCCAAACTTTTCTCTGACTGGTATCACCCACTGATGATACATGTGACCAAAGCTTCAAATAATTATCCACAGGGTAGTGGTTATATCACCTTCAGTGGTGAAAAGGTCAACATTGGAGGTTTTTTTAATTATTTTTTTTTATCTTCAGTCAGAACACCTTTGTTTTAATTATCCAGTGACACCAAATGAGAAAAGAAGGAAATCATGTATGTGTTTTAATTATTTTGTGGGATAAAAGAAAGAGCGGACGGTCAAAATCCTTTCACTTCTGTTTGTGCCCCATTTTGGAACCTTATTTTGAAAAAAAAAAAAAGTCCAATGGGGCTCTAATGCATATATATA
>JAPSES010130250.1:0-15544 GCA_029822895.1 Maxillicosta whitleyi
CTATTGGTGCAGTTAAATCCACTGAATGTCTCCTGGAATCAGAACCAAAGGTGGTGACGTCAAATATTACATGTGATATATATATATATATATTTTGGCCAGGCAGTGCATATACCAAGGTTGAAGTAAATTGAAACAAAAGCGATGTTTTTATAGACATTTGAAATTTCACCATATTTCAGTAAATGTGTGTGTGTGTGTGTGTTTGTGTGTGTGTGTGTGTGTGTGTGTGTAACAAACAAAGAAACAAACAAACCAAACCAAAAACAATACCTCTTGCCTCCTCTTCATGGGGCAGGGTAATTAACTATAAATAATTACAACTCCAAATTGTCCTATTAGATTTTAGTGCAAAAAGCGTACAGTTATATTGTGAAAACATTTACATTTACAAACTATCCTTTCACATAAAATGTGAATAACGTGAACAACCATGAACAGCCTGAAATTTTTAGAAAAATAAGTGAATCTTGACAATATCATGTCTCATCTTATTATTTACACACATGCAGTACAACTTACAGATTGCAGTGGATCTATGAAAGCACAAAACATTTAATAACAAGCATCTGGAATTGAAAAATATATGATCTAATATGTATTCTGTGCAATTTTTCTACTAACCTTACTGTACTGTTCAAGTGGGAGCCTAAACTGCTGTACCCCATTTTCGTTGCACTTACAGGGCTTTAGAAATAAATGACAGAATGTTTTGGCAAGGTTTTCTGTACTCACAGGTAGGGGCCTTCGACATGTGACTGACAACTGTAATTACCAATCACTGTTAAGGCTCAATATCAAGTCATGAGTTAAAAAAAAAAAAAACACATGTAGTGGGGTCCCAGCAGTCTTCAGATTCGATCTTTAACCACCAGTTTCTAATCAGTTCTTCAATGAGTACAAGTGGACATTTGTGTCACATCTAAAGACATTTCCTCAAGCTGTTCCTCAGGTTATTCATTCACCACAATGAGACAGATGGGATGTCTGACCTGAACACATAACACCACTGGCTCTGGCTGTCAGGCATAAAAAGGCAACATTATCTGAGACCTTCTGAAGAGTAAAAAAAACGACTTGTGGGTAGTGGGTGTTATATTCACTCATTAATAGAAACAGCCTGGCTTAGAGTTAAAAATATGCTATTAAATAATGAATGGAGGAGACAGAAATGTGCAGTTATATTGAAAACAGGAGCAACTGATTTTCACCTGTCTGTTTTCATTTTAGGTCAGATATGGGAAAAACATGATATAACAAAACGTGGCTTCCTTAAATCTATATTATTATACACCATGTAATTATAGGAACCACATGTTTTGTAATGACAAACATCGGGTACAAATCCTGTACTAATAGCCTGCAGTGCCTCATTTGATTCATCCATTGAAATAGATCAGAGGCATTTCAAATAGTTCATCATCCCAGTGACCTTGTCAGTGGGAAGCTAATAGCTCTTATGCAAAGAGGAGGATTAGAGTTAAAACTACCAGTGTCACTCATTTGGGTTTTAGGTTTCTAACATTAATGTGAGATAAAGCTAGCGATTTTTTTTTTTTAAATCAGTGGATGATTGTTTTTGTTAATGCCATTCCAACTGTATCTATGAAAATGTTAATTATACAACAGAAGAGAACATTACTGGCCCAAGGCAGGTAGAAGTTTAGTTTCCCCCCTCAGAAATAACTAATTTGTACTATTAACTTATTATCTGAAGTAATAATGAGATCAAAGACTTACAAAAAGAAAGGTGAATGACAGACTGGGGCTGATAATCACCACATACAGTTCCTGTCCAGGCGAACACTGACCTGTCCCAAACAGCTGCGTCTGCCCAAGGTGCTGCAGGCCTGGCTGAAATCATCATCATCCCAGCCTGGCAAAGATGAAACTGTCCCCCCAATGCAGTCCAGGTTGTCCAGGCTGCGGTTATTAGAGAACTCTCTGAGAGCTGGAAGACAGCTGTAAAGAGAAGAGGAAAGACAAAAGACTTGAAGATATGACACTATAGGTGAGAAATTTAAAGGTCATTGAAGCATATTGAAGGATATATTCAACAAAAACCCTAAAAAAACAAAACAAACAAAAAAACAAGTCATTTGTAGTAAAGGGGAAGCAGGAGGAAAATGTGGAGCGGAGACAGCATCAGAAACAATAATTAAATGAAGGATTCGGAGGGATGGTGTTTTTGAAATAACCATGAATCCAGATCTTGACTCTTCTGATTTCATGTGATTTTAGCACCAATCAGTCTGAGCATGCAAAGCAATGGTGTCAAGCGGCCTGCGCTCACAGTGATCTGTGCCAAAGTCAAAGATCATGTTTGGATTTGAGCAAACAGAAACTCTCAAGAGAAATGCTTTCATATTTGGCATGTTCTTTGTTGGCACACAAAGATAGTAACATGACATTAAGTAAGTAAACTGCCATGCCACGATCTGTGATATCCTCACTTGCCCCTATTTGAATATTATAAAAGTCTACATTTCACCTAAAAGCACTGAGCAGATGGTATTTAAAAGCTTGAGGGAGTCTGGCAGTTGTTGGCAGCAGGGCATGAATTTGGCATTTAGAGTTGAAGGGGGTAGTGCAAAGTCATTGATTGACTGGTTCACTCGTCCAATCACATATACTTAAAGTGTTTTTGCACTACCACCTCTGAGATGAGCCTTACACACCTATCACTGACCTGCTCATTGACCTGCCCAGCTGGTGCAGAGAGGACACACTGTGGAGTGGAGACCACAGGGCGTCCAGCTCCCCCTGAAAATAGGTGTAATCCAGCGTTCTGCTGCTCATGCCATTCAGGGTGGAGCAAGCAAAACGGAAGAAAGTGGGATTGAGTGGTAAGGGATTGGCAGCGGAAGTAGGGTTAGTCATTTATGCACCCTCTGAGGGAGAATAAACCCTTACATTTTCTTAAAAAGAGACAATTTTAAATGATTTTAAGTATGAATATAGTGAAAGTGTTGTGCTTTGTACAAAATATGGGAGAAAAAAAATATATATTACAGCCTGTTTACTCTTAAAACCTGGCAGTCAAATATTTCCAGCCTTTAAAAACTGGAAATACTTAAAGAAAATTAAATCTCAGCTGTTGTGTTAGATTTAATAACACCACCGTGTATGTATTATCCTGCTGAGGAGTGTATGGCAAGAGACAAAAAATGTTAAATGCATCAGGGGAAAACCACTACACACAAATATTTCCAAATACATCTCAGGCACAGTATTTGATCTTAACTTGATGTAACTGGTATTAAAACCTGCTGCCGTTGTTATGGCACAGAGAATATAAAAGTACAAAACAGTGCGTTCTTAAAATATAAATAATACTTAATAAACACATCAGTGGCGTCTTGATTAACACTATATGTCTAACATTGCTTGGACAAAAATAATGGAAATTATTTACAATTATTGTTGCATAGTGTCATATGAGCTTCAGAGACTATGTAATATAAAGACAGTTGAGGAGCAAAGCATTTCAGTTTGAGGAATGAGGCTTATTTGTGGTAATTTACTGACTGAGTGCAAACAAAAGTCAGTGTGACTATAGGTTGTGTAAATTACACAGCGGCTGTCTGTACTGACTTGGTGTGATGATTTGTAGAACCAACAGCAGGATAGTAAATCACATCCAGTCCTTGCATGAGTAGGCGCAGCATGAACTGTGGTGTGTATGCATTTGTATTTTTCTCTGTACTGGCATGATGGGCCAGGCATGATTATTTCCTTCCTGTGTCCCTGGAAAAAACCGCCCCTATTTATTTTTCTTTCAGTTGTCGGTTGTACCAATCAGGGTAGAACTGTGTGCACTATATAGAAATTCTTTAAAAAGCCTTTTCATAGCCTCACATTTTCAGGAGCAAATCAATACATTTTTATTCATGAAATTACCGCATCCTAGTTGTATATGTTTCACAACCTAACACCAACATATGGCTGCCTTATAAAAACATTACTGATGCACTCACAATTTTAACAACATTACAAAACATGAATAACTCAGAAAGATTGTCATAAACCTTGTATTCAGACTTGGTACCAAATGAAGAGCTCTTTTCCAAAAACGCTAAGTATCCATTTTCAAAAATTAAGTGTTTTTATTGTCTTTCTCCGTCAATATCACTGAAATCTATGTTATAATGTTTAAAATTGTTATGGAAATAGCAAATAACATTAACCTAGTTCCAATTTTCCTGATGCTATCTTAAAATGAGGTTGTAAAAAATGTAATAAAAAATTGTAATCAAATGGCTTTTATATAGCGTTTTTGGAAAAGAGTTCTTCAAATACTGATGTGTGTTGCAGAGTAATGCTCTGTGCCTTTGTGGGATGTCTTACTTGCGTGGGGGTAGCTGGTCGCTCAGAGACTGCTGTGTAGCCCTGAGGTAGCTCTGGCGGCGAGCTGCGCTTTTTGGCGAGGGTTTGGGGCTTCCCTCTGAGTCGTCGCTGTCTTCCATGTCTCCCATGGCCTTCACATAACTACCACTGCGCATGCGCCGACATGGGATTTCATTGGGTGCCCCAGGGCGGCCTAATGTGCTACTCCAATCACCCTAAAGGTCACAATACATGGTGACAATTAGTCCATTCATTTAGAAAACCTATTAAGGTTTCCTGTTTTCACAATATGTAAATCTATAAAACATTTAAAAGAGTCCTTTCATTTCTACTCACCCTTCTTCCAACCTGTAGATAATTACAGGTTAGTTCCTGTTGGCAAGATTTGGACTTGAGCATGGACCTGTCCAGAGTCGCAGAACCCTTCTGGATGACATGTCTTGGCTGGCCCATGGTCAGTGTAGACCAGGACCCTCCTTTCATATAATCACTATCATTTAAGACCATATTTCCTGATATTCCAAGTCCCCCCACACCTCCTCCACCCCCAGGTCCAGGAAGTGGCTGATACTTCATGTCGTTGCTGCTTTTAGAGGAGCTGATTGTGTTGTAGCCACTGTGGATGTATCTGCCCTGACCCCCTTGGCTGTCATGGCCAGTTGGACGGCCCAGAGTCATCATGGCCATTGTGTTATGGTAACTACTCAAATCGCTACTGTCCAAATCGTCTGAGCTCCAGTAACCAGACATGTTGGAGCGTGGCCTGCGCTTGGCAGTTGCCTCTGATTTAGTACCCCGATCTTTACTTTTGGATCTGCGATTGTGTTTCCCTCCGTCGTCTGTGCCAGATGAGCCTCCACCGCTGCCAGCTGAGCGTCCATTGACATTTCCTTTCATGTTGTGGCTTTCAAGTGATTGCGATTTCGCAAAGAGCTTTTGCACAGAGTGCAGCATGTAACGGATGCGTCCAGGACTGTCTGTGCGCTGCTTGGCTGCGGCCACTGCTGATGTGCGATGAAACTGCAATGTGCTAAAGCCGTCGCGACCACCAGGTAGCTGCTTATCAAACTCCAGCAGACTCTGAGGTGTCTCATTCTTAGTCATATGATGTGATATAGTTGCTGAACCACTTGTAATCATTGGTGTTCGTGCACTAAGCCCTGCCATGCCCATACCTGTCCCCATGCCCATGGACATGGATGTCCCCATGGTCCCTGTACTTATCCCTCCGATGCTGTCCCCAGGTGGGGAGAAGTCAGATTGGTCATAGGAGTTGTAGTGAATCCTGGGGAAAGTGCTGCTGTTGGACAACTGGTTATTGAGAGGCAGCATGCAGTCTGGTGGAAGGGAGCTTGGATTAGCTGAGGGATAATGGTGGGGGTCCATGGTGCCGTAGTGGTCCATTGTGGGACTCAGTAGATAAGGGCTGCGTGGCAGGGTGCTGGTCTTTTGAGGATAGAGTGCCTCTGGGTGGCCTGACGATGGATCACAAGAGTCAGACAGGTGTCTGTTACGGTTGGTCCCCAACCCTTTCATGATGGTGAGGAGGCCGAATCTACTAGAAGACCCCCAGGCCAAGGAATAATGACTGATGTCCTTGAAGGTGACTCCTAAAACAAAAAGAACAAAGAATATACATTTAGATTTGGCACCGTAAATATAAGCACAAGCGGACAAGAGACAGACACATCAAACTAAACCACAACGCTACCAAGTCAGTCAGAAAAACACGCCCACCAGAGAACACAGGCTAACTACAGGGCTGTGAGGGAAATTCTGAGCACTAAATGAACCAGCTTTCCACTGCCTCCCACAGTGAACATCTGTGTTAAAATGAGGGAAATGGAAGGGACAACAGTATGTGGAACAATGATGAGCTGTAGCCAGTGGGTCAGGGCATACATTATTGGAAAAACAAATGCTGACAGTCATCTGTAAGTCCAGACACCTCCACAGTTATGTAGGGCTTTGTGCCAACAGTCAGTAAACAACTGCATGTCTCCTCCTCTTTGTCTGAACACATTCACAGCAAGATCTGAAGAACATGAATTACTACACAAACACTGATTGCACCAATAGACTATCACAGGGATCATAAAACAAACAAAAACTGAAACATGGTTCTGGATTGAAAATGTTAATATTAAAGCTGATGGCACTACCTGCTACCTCCGCTTGTCTCTGTGAATATCCTACAGTTTAGCTTTGGTATAAAACGGCCAAATCTCTAGGAGAGACATTTCATTCAGCATGCATCACTTTCTCTGCCCATTATTCCATCTGTTTCTCTGTCTCTCTCTTCCTCCACTGTTCTCTCCCTCTCCTCTTCCCACCTCCAGTGGGTATCCCTGGCACTGCTCACCGAGCTCCTGTCCTATCTTTGCATGGGGAGCCAAGGATGGCGGGCAGACTGTCATAGTGAAACCAGTAAAGAGGATTTGACCGGTGGGTGGTGGGCGGTAGGTGTTGGCAGCCATACCTTCTTGTCCTTCTAGTCAAGCTGTGCCAATGCAAAGCATAGATGATACTTCTTGTCATAGAAAATGATGAATACTAACCGTTGAATGTGTTTAAAGGCAAAGCAAAGGTTCTTCACACATTCAAGGACAGCTTGAATGCACCGACAAGGATATTTTCATGTAGCTTCTCATTCAGTATTGATGTGCAAATGTAATTGTTTAGAAATGAAACTTGTAAATAAACATGGGAGCTGTAATTTAAACATCACTTAACAAAACACATAGAACCTCTGAATTCAGTCTCCTAACAGTCCTGAGCCCACAGGTTATCTAAACACCAGAAACAAATGTTTCTTTCTCTAAAAATATGACTAATTACTACAAACATTTACACAATCTCCTGACAGCTGATGCCAACTCAAAAAGCTGATATTCATTTTATTTAGATCATGACAACAGGATGATTATTGAGCTGGATGGAGCTGAAAAAATATGAATAACACGTAGCATCATGCCTCAGCATTAAAGCTATAGCACATGCAAAACAAGCTAAAAAAATACACTGAAAACTTAATCTTGTCTTAAGAGAATACAAATATGTTTGGATGTCTTTAAAATATCCCTCTGTTTGACCAGCGTTTGTTTAATACAATTAGAGTACAATCAGAATTAAAGGTGGACAGACCATTAGTCTGGATAAAAATATAATTTAACCAACCTACACTGCATAAACAAAGGGGTGGACAGTATTGATCATTTGTATGGCTCACTCATATTGTTTCTTTGAAAGCAGACGACTGAAATCAGCATATTTTTAAGGTATCAGAAAGTGGAAACTAAACTGAAAGGTCTTCCACATCTCAGACTGACATCACCTGGAAAGAGCAGATGGAAGCAAAACAAATTTAGAAACAAATATAGCATGTGTGCTTCTTACTCTTATGGAAATTATTTATTGCAGACTGAGACATGAGTAATATATTTGAAAATATTTCTGTTTGCTTTAAAGTCACAATTCCCTCATTGACCAGAAAACCTGAAGAAAAACAAACAGATGGCCGCATCAGTGTACTTAATGTGACTTGCAAAAATATCATTATATGGCAACTTCAGTGTGAAACTTTTTATCTTGCCTTTACATTGCATATTGTTTTATGCAGAGCTAGCAGTTAGCTGCAAAAATCTCCATATAAATTATAAGCCTGGCTTTTCATGGCACCATTATTAGCATGCTGCAGGCACAGACTCATTTAGTGTCATTAACAGAGCCTCTCTAAGTGCCATCTCCGCTGATAGGGTCAAATCCTCTAAATCCTTTTACACCACATTAGCTAACTGCTTCATATCCTGTCGTGACACGCCACTCAGCTGAGCTTAGCATACCCTCCTCAATGTGTCAACCAATATGGCTCGAAATGACAGTGATAGCGGCATTATTAATGGAGGCAGAATGGTAAACAGTAAACTGTCAGTCAAAAGTTTGAAGACTTAAGCCCTGTTAGTACATTTCAGCGTTTTATGTAACCGTAGAAAATTAGAGTCTAAATATAGACAACACAAGAGAGAAAGACTATGGTAAGAAAAAACAAACTTAAGCTGGGATTTCAGAGTAAAGAACAGGCATGGTTGTAATAAATAGATAATAATTAAAAGTTTACTGACTGCTGACTTAGTTATTTGTATCTTTTACTATTAACACAATTTTTGTTGGTTAATAAACAGAACATTCAGGGCATTGTTTCAGGATCAATTTGATTGCATATAGTAGCTTACAAAGGCATTGGCAGATGTTTTCCTGCATGACTACAGATTATACTTTTTTTTAATTTAAGTTTTTATTGAAATTTTATAAACACATAGTCACCACCAACAACAAAAACCTTGCTTGGATAGCAACACTACACACAGATTATACTTTGACAACATATAAACTGAACAAAATTGCAGTATTTCAGCACATCGCACAACCAATGCAGGGGCAAGGTGAAAAGAGCTTATGTCAAATCAAAACTGGCTGCAAATATCTATAACGTATTACAGCCCTAATGACAGAAAACTGCTACTGTGTCAATGATGGATAAGAAAATAAAGGTCAAGAGACATTCTCACACTCTGATGAGGGAAAGCAAAGACATTTTGGTCAAGATGTTTCATTCATTTACTTGGTGATGCAGAGACACACGCACAAACACACGCATGCACGCAAGAATATGAACTTGTGATTGTGTTTGTGTGTTGGTGTGTTTGTGTTTATGCACCCTGCTACGAGCGTCTGGTGGCAGCATCTCCCTGCTTCGTGCACTGGGGAGCTGCCATCTGCTCCTCCAATAGGAAAAGGGGTGTTTGGCATCACATCCAATTCATGACCTTACTCATTGCTCTGACTCGCCACAACTTCCGAGGCTGCACGCAATTCACCCTGCTCACCAGAAGAGGGCAGTCACACTCAATACAAGCTGTCCTGTGTTTCTGTCAAGTTCCATCACTTAGTCATGTTTTCGTAGACTATGTAGGGAGTATTCATTATTATGATTCAGAGGCAGAATAAGAAGAATCATTTGCATGAAGCTGACAAACTGCATTAGAGGTGTGATGAAAGGTCTGTGTCGATGTCATACACACTTACAAATTCTCTTTCCAGCAAAAAAAAAAAAAAACAAAACAAAAAAAAAACGCTAAAATAAATAACAACCAAAAGTGTAAACTCCCACAGTTATATGCAAAGCAGCACTCGGATGGTTCTCACAATCTGGGGAATGAGTGTATTTTCAGATTTTTTAAAAGATTCATGCTAATTTAATGAAAAGCTTCAGCACTGGTGCAGAGGGACATTAGATCTTTGGATGAGTATGATTAAATACAATTGAAAAACATGTTCTCTGACAACTAAACTGAAAATACTGTTATTGCGGTTTGAAAACAGAATCTGGATAACCCCCTACAGGGATCTTTCATGTCGACGAGGAACAAACTTAATTACTGTCACTCTTTCTTTCTCCGTCACTTATTCGTCAGTATCTGTTTATATAGAACAACATGTCCCTTTTCTTTTACACAGTGGGATTTTCCACTTATCAGCGTTGCCATTCATGGATGTAAACTTCGCTATTCTGACAATATCAGTAAACGTCAACTTATTCTAGATTCTGGCTCAGGGCTGTATGTATTTTATGTCTAAGTAGCCAGGTTTTTACAACAGTTGCCAGACCATAGATTGGCAAGTGTGAGGATGGGCAGATTTAGCTGAGAAAATGTACAAAAGGACAACCACCCCTCATCTGAACAACACTGTACAGACAGACAGACAGACAGACAGTTTGTCATCCCTCAGCCCATCTGCTCTATAGCCTATCATCCTTGCCCTGAAAGATAGGGGGCAGCTCCCTGTCTCTGCTCGACTGTGCATTTGCGTGCTGTGTGTAAAGGCGGTGTGTGTTACATGCAAAGAGAAAGGTGAAGGCTAACAGACTGCTGGTGAGGAGAGAGAGGGAAGGAGGGAAGGAGGGACAGAAGGAAGTGACGGAAAAGCTGTGGGGAGAAAGGTGTGGGTTTTGACGGTGGTGAAAATGAAAGCAATCTTAAGGGAAGGAAATGGTGTGAAAATGAGTAGATGTGTTGTTAAGCGTGCACTGGGGGGAAAGGGCAGCAGGAAAAAAAAAACAAAAACAAAGCGGTAGGAAGAAAATAAGAGGTTAGAGTTATGAAGACAAATTGTGAATAGATAAGGTGAGGTTTGAGTAGCGAGGGTTATTCAGGGCGAACTGGTTAGAGAGGATTGGAGGTGCGAGTTGATCATTGAAAAGGTGTGAGGGTGTAAATAAGTATAAATATTTGAGGTGTTTTGTATGTGTAGGGGAATAATTGCCTCGGACTGCTTAGGTGATCTGTTTTTTTTTTCCTCCTTTAAGTTCTGAGGCTCTGTTCATTCAAGTGAGAAATAATTGAATAATAATTTATCATTTTCTGAATGCCTCTGAGTGTTTGTCAGTGAAGACACACATACACAAACTGTCGCTAGGATGTATGTATGTCATTTAATGAATAATAAATAGCGTGTGTGTGTGTGTGTGTGTGAGAAGCAGGCTAACCTTGTCCTAATTAAACTCTATCTATTCCATCAGTGCTGTGCTCTGGCCTATTTTCACAGTTATAAATTTACCGCTCCCGCCTCTGTTGTGATAGATGACCCACTCATTTTAGCCCATCTCTGAAGACTGTGAGCCAGAAAGGAAGTCGGTGAAAGACAGTGGCACCACTTCACTGCTTATGATGGCAGTGGATGGAACTTTCCATGTCCTCAAAACTATTTGTGGTTTTTGAAGTTAATGCTTTGGTGGGATGTGATGTGATGACGGTACCAGTTTTGGTTTATCAGGATGAGGAAAACCCTTGTATGAAAAATGCAGCGAATAAATTAACAGCTTCAGCTGAATGTGCCACCCTGAGATGTTACACATACCAAAAGTGTTTACATGTTTAAATGGTGTTCGTTTTTACAGATTTTTTTCCAGTAATAGTCTTATTTAACCCATAAAGACCCAAATAAGCACCACCTACCAAACTCATCTACTGATTTAAACTGTTTAATCCCCTTTGATCCACTAATCCATGTAAATAATTGGTGTAAAATGCAGTTCATCATCTTTTCATTGTCATCAGATATGACCCATTTGGACCTGCTGAGGCTCTGTAGTTACCGTGGAAACGCCATCATCTACTAATGCATTGATTCAATGGTAAAACCCATGGATTTGGATCACTGGCAGTGGATGGATACAGTGGATTTATGTTCAGTTAGTGATAGATTTTGCTAAAACAAAAAAAAGCCTTTTTTTTCTTCATTTTTCTCTATTTTTTATATAATGATCCTCAACTTTGGTCCAAGCTTTTATGAACATCTATATGTTGGAAATACCTGGTTTTCACTCAAAAATAACACAAAGTACATTAGATAATACTACAATAAATGGTGATAAAACACATAAATACAGAGATAAAATATTTTGGGAACAATCACAAATGTCACACCAGGTCCTTATGGGTTAAACACAATGAAAGTCTGTAAGTGCTGTGACATGACAAATACTAATGTTCTGCTTTAAGAAGACAAACAAAGCTGGGCAGACACTTCAGGGTGATTCTGAGTCTGATTTGGACATGATGATCAATCAGGCCCAGTTGGACTAAATCTGTTCCAGTCAGACTCAGTCTGTGTTTATTCTTGGCAGATAAATTCATGTTGTGAGTGCTGTGTAAAGGCTCTTGTCTTATCCTTAGAACCTACCATTGTCAGTTCTTACAAAGAACTATTAAAATATGCATATTTGTATGTGCCATCAGTGACCGATGACGACAACGTGCATTGGGAGGGTAAACACACAAGACAGAAACGTTGGAGGTGTTGAATCATATGGGAGGTCTTTAAGCAACAACAGGATATGCATCAGGTGTAATGGGCGCCTTTGTCATGTTCAACCAGGGATTCAATACCATTTCACTAGACATAGTTGTAAAATGATGAACCACTCATAAGTGCAGTCCCTTAAAGGGGCTATATGTAATATTTCTACTTTCAAAAATGGCCTAAAATGAGCATTAGTGTTTGGAATAAACAACTCTAAAATTAAGCGTAACAGGCCAATATGTAAATAAGCACAGAATCTGTTCATAGTGACATTCCTGCAAATTTATTTGACCATTAGAGAGAGTACTGAGTTAGTCTCCCATGGTGAGGAACACCATGGGTTCTATGATCAAAGCACCAGGAAATGGATGAGAACCACTAAATCAAAAGTGGTGCCAGGCACAACAAACCCCGCCCCCTCGCAAATATTGTAGCTTATTTTTGTCATCATGTCTGTGCATGTGCTAATGTCAGCATATAACCTGAATCTCTATATGTGCCAAGTTTGAAGTAAATTGGAACAAAATTGATGTTTTTATGAACATTTGAAATTTCACCCATTATAAGTAAAAGGGGAAAAAAAAGCACCATTGTTGTTTTCACCTGAGGACTTGTTTATAGTAATGCATGTGACTTTACTACTTTAAAAAAAAAATAAATAAATAAATAAAAATAATAATAATTAATTCTGTGCCTTATTTCTAGCCTAATTACCTTCTCTGACCTGTTTTGGTGTTGTGCTGATTGTTATTGGGATGTATTTGGGACTTTTTAGGCATTGTTCTAGTGATTTTGCTGCTGGTCTTCCTGTGTCTCTTCAGGGCTTGCTGGTAGCAGTCTGGGGGCACAGTTGGGGCAGTGTCATTTGAGGTAGCACCTCGATTTGCAATGGAGATGTGTGTAGTGATATTTGGATGTGCTGTTGGGAATTCATTATAGTGCTATAACAAGATTGGTGGAACATATATTAATAAAAATGTATTACGATACCTTTTTAAAATGAATAAAACTGCTGGTACTAGTCCTTATTCACTGCTGTGTTTATTTTAATGAGCTTTAGTGCTACATGCTTCCTAGGTTATAGCCCTCTGCTACAAATGAGCATAACTGACAGTTAAAGTTGAATGTACTGTGGTGTAAGGTGTTGTGTTTTTTCTCTTTGTTTATTTAATATTTAGACAGTTTATGTGGTACATAATAATCAGTACTGCATCATATTTTATGATTTTTTATATAATATTACAATAAGGGATGGAGCGTCATTTTAATTTAAAAGGGGTTCTGAATAAAGTTCATGAAGAAGAGGAGCATCTCCATAGAGAGATAAATATGTCTAGTGGCTATATGACCTCTCTGAGCAGGCGAGTGACACTAAATTCATGACACAACGAGAACAAAGGTTAAAAAAAACACTGCTGGCTAAGTGCTGCTGACAATCTGAGCATTTACTTTTTACATACAGTGCATGAAAAACCTGCACAACAGCAATGAAGAATGTATTTTTAATGCATCCATTTTCTACATCTATGCCCATACTTTTGGAATGTAATGATAAACTGTGAGGACCAAGGCTTTGATGTGACAGCAGAGACCCCCATCTATTTATCTATTTATCTATTCATCTGTTTATTTATTCATGCATTTATGTGTCCCAGTGTTCGTTTTACATTGAATGATTTCCAAACCACTCCAAGTGCTGTCGAAATCTTTTCACAGTGGTTCAAGACCAAAACTAAGTGTGACTACAAATCAGGCCAGAACATTTCTATAACCCACAACATATGTGGATCTAAAACAATCCCTTCCTTTGTCTAAGTAAGGCTGTTGAAGCCATGGATTACATTTGGGGGTAACTTGTAGAGAGCAGACTTTAGATTTTGTTCACAGCACAGTGCAAGCAGGACTAACAATTACTTACACCCAGTTTCCAGCTGACCCACCACTGCTTTATTTAAAAGATAGTTTATATATATTTATTTATTTATTTATTTTTGGGAATAACACAAAAATGTGTGTCTTTCCCTCTATGGGGGACACAGAGATGAGAAGGTTCTGGGCTACAGCTGTGGCCTCTATCTCTCAAATCAGAAAGATTAATAGAAACAGACACAGAAATGTGGCCATAGAGTACACTTATACATGCACAAACACACAGAAAAAAATATGTTCATAAATACACAGTGTATTATGATGCTTAGGTCCAAATACATTATACTTCCAACACACTTCCAGACAGACACACAACGTTTCTGACACACTGAGGGTCTATGACAGAAGCTAGACCACCCAGACACTCATTATATTAGTGGCAGCTGATGCTATCTATATATCAAACAGTCTGGCCCATTCAATATGCTATAGAAAATAACAAACAGCAATGTTTGGGTTACAATGATAAGGGGATCTTATGCAGGGCGAGACCATGCTCTATCTGCGTCCAACACCACGGAGTTTGGGACTTTGTCATTATCTTAAAATCTGATACTGACAAAATGTTCTGTACCATTAATGTCATTCTTTTACTACCTCTGCCAAGGAGGTTTTACGACCATTCCTGTTCCTGCAGTGGTTTTCATGAAACTTGGTAGAAATGTAAGGAAAATAATGAAACCCTTATGTTTTGGAACTAAATATTATGATCAAGATGTTTTTCTGTTTCTTTAACTTTCTTAAAAGGGTTATGTGTGTGTTATGGAAGTCACATACCACAACATCCTCAGGACTAATAAAGGCACCGCTATGTATCACTCAATGTAAAAAACTATAAATGTCATTATTTGCACACATCTATATTATGGTACCATCAGGGTGTGTCCTTTAAACAAAAACTCATAACCTTGTTATTTTGTCAGTTGATGAAAATAACATTGTGTCTTATAATGTTCATGTGCTATGTCAGCTGATAGTTTACATTATAACTCGGTTAGGTTAGCTTAGTTTTTAGATCGAAAAAATTCCATTTTCTGAACTGCATCAACAAATTGCAGTAAATATAACAACACAGCATCGAAATAAGAGCTGGCAGAGTGACTCACTACTCCCTCTAGTGGTTACATAAATTTGTCAGGCTGTTGGTATGAATAAATTCTAAAGTCTGAAACCCAAAACCTCTTTGACATAATTTCTAATCTCACTAAACATATATGACGTATATATACATAATTATATTGATAACGTGACATATCTGTATGTGGAGGGTTATATATGTGTGTGGATAAAGCTGTGAGAAAGTGAAAGTGACTCCCCTCATTTTATTATTGACTACCTGCTACCCCCCCACCCCCCATCCCCCAAGATAAAATGCTGGGGGGGGGGGGGGGTACTGTTGTAATGT
>JAPSES010130260.1:0-15543 GCA_029822895.1 Maxillicosta whitleyi
AAGTCTTACTTATTTAAATGTCAGATAAATTACAGTATTTGTTCATATTGGTTTTACAGTCTTAATCTGTGAAACTTCTGATATAAAATAATCATAGTTATTAACGTAGAACATTCACACATAATTGAATTAAATGTTATTCTATGAAAACGGATTCCAGCAACAAACACGTCGTTTTCATTTAATAAAAATCAAACAGATATAATAAAAACACATTTGTGTCTAATACATCTGTACCTTTAAAAATGAGTGTTGAACTATGTTTCAAGTCTATAGAACTGATGTAGGGAACGTTTACGATGAAGGCGGAGGAAAACTCCACTCAACACAAAGAAAGAAAAAGAAATCAGACAAGCAGAATCATATACCTCTAAAGTTATTTCATTAGTTTACTACATTAATCCACTGAAGATGCAAATAGAATTTATTACTGAAATGTGTCTCAGTGGCATTGTAAGATGACAATCATAGCATTATGCCTCCAAGGAAAATAAACTAAATCCCGTGCATAAAGAGAACCATAAATCCATGCATTACTGTTTGAAAACCAGAAAATGAAGACATAAATGGATGTAGGCTATAGTACACCGCCGAGAACGAATAAGCAAACAGTGTTTGATGTAAAGACAGCTGCTTTTGTGCCGGTTGAAAGATATGAATAGAAGAAAAAGCTCCCACCAGCCACCGCTCCTTCCTTCACTCACGTCTTAAACAAAGGCGGCGGTTTGCATCTAGGACTTATTTCAGCAGAAAAGATAAGGCCGGGAGTCGATGAGTGAGCCGTTTCTTTGCTTTGGTTTTAATGTGTCGCTCCATTTGGAGTTTATTTACTCATAGGCATATTCCACATCAGTCCGTATGGATTGATGCAAATTCACCTTTTATTGAAGTAGGTTAGCCATGCCTTCGAGATGAGGTATTGATCAGCGTTTTACCATGAGCCATCACAATGGACTGTGAAATTAGTCCTTACAACCGTATGTTCAACAGCCGTTAGCCTTCATACGCACATATATACATTCGTTTATCTGCCAATTATTCAGAGAATGGAAAACAAAAGCGTCTTAATAAACAGATACGAGCGTATTCTATTCAAACTATGTCAGCCACTTGTGTTGGATTTGATCCCAATATATTAATATGTGAAACTATGACATTATCTTATTTTATTAATAGATTTGTTTCTATATTACTTTTCAGTCATGAATGAATGTTATGCAGTAAAGATAATAGGGGAAACTGTATAGAATTATAAATGATAGCCAATTGCATAGTGGATTTATATGGACTGGCATTTAGTACATATGCAGTGGAATTAATAATAAATAGCATTTATAAAGCACTTTTCATCCAGCGAAATCTCAAAGTGCTATCATATCTATCTATCTATCTATCTATATATATATATATAAATAATTATCATATTGATTCTTACTGACATATGTACATGATGTATTAATATAGATTGATATAGTTTGTGTATTGTATTCAATTATTATGTTTAATTATTGTATGTTGTAATAAAGGGGTGGGATTGTGTAAATAACACTAAAATTGCATTAAGCTTTTCTCTTGTGTAATAGTATAATACTTTTTGGACGTCATATGTTATTAATTTGCTTTGAGCATTTGCATTTGTTAGTGGTTGTATTGTTCTCTTTATATGTCTGAAATAAAACATTCATTCATTCATTATATGTTGTAAATGAACATTTAACAACATTTAACAGTTGAACTTATTTACACAGACAAATGCAAATACTTTCAATCATAATAAATAATTTTTTCACAATTTTTTTGTGTATTTTGCAAAGTTTGATTAACGACTATAATGACCAGTGTTTAGTCTATAGTTTGATATTTGATTCTGTTGAAAGATCTATTACAAGCAGAAGTAAGGCCGTTTTACAGGAGTGAGTTTTTGACATGTTGTGGATAACTGCAGCCTCGAGTGATGCTGTGATGGAAACAGAACTGACAGACCATCTACCGCTTCCATTCATCTGTAGGTGCATTGTTTTTCTTTATCTTACCGCTCAAAGAATTGGCAAAAGTAGTGCTTTTTACCTTTAAACTGCACTGAAATGACTGACAGCTCGACTACTTGGTGTGTTTTCTTTTCTTGACGATTGTACAGTTTCGTGTATTTATTGTATGACAGATGTCGGAAAAGCAGAGGAACACCCTACAATCTAAAGAATTTAGCTTAAAACTGCACAAAACACAAAGATTGTACATTTACATAAACTAAAGAACCAGAAAACATGTTGTATTTTTGCAATTACAACAACAATTAGACTCTTATTTTTGTCATAGATCAACAGACAAAAGGCTGGTTCTAATTTCTCCCACAGCAATGTCTGAATGTAGGTGGAATATTTGATGTATATCAGCTCTAGTCAACACAAATATGATTATGCATATAGCACATTTGTGCAGCTTCTAGCACCATACGGCGAGGCTAATGGGCACCGGGGCTCATATCGACAGGCTGCATGATTGACAGCTGCACAAAGAAGCCCTGCAGTCAATTCTGAGCCTGCTGCAGCCATATTCTATGCCGCCCCATTTACATGCCGCCATGTGGAGTAATGTGCAGCTTGGAAACCAATTTTTACCACGACGCTTGTGTAACAAATTGTATCATTAACCTATTTTAGCTTCATAAGCTGCGCGGTAAGCTAAATATGAATGTGGCACAAAATATGAAGTGTTTCTTAAAGCCTTAAAGCTGGAAGCAGCTGGTTCGGTCCATTTTGATGAACAAGTGAGGAAGGAGTGTGTGTGTGTGTGTGTGAGTGTGTGTGTGTGTAGATGTGCACGTCTGCATGTATGCGTGTGTGTGTGTGTGCCTATATGTGTACAGCTATGTTAATAGTGCAGCTGTTAAGAGTGTCTTCCCCACTGCTGCTGCTGCTGCTGCTGCTGCTGCGTTTTGTCAGCCTTTGTCTTGGTCTGAGTGATTCAGTGTGGGTGAGAGTAGCAAGACGAGGCGCTCCCTGATCCTCATACTCATATCAGACACCTTAATGTATGTTGGGTGTGTTTGCATCTATTTCTGTGCGAACACACGGTGGGAAGTGCATATGTCATACTATGTGGTTGTGCAAAGGTGTGATGAGTGTGAACGTGAAGATCTACAATAAATAGACTAAAGGAAGTGAGTCTGCCAGTGCGTTTGTTTTCACTTGGAGAATCTCAGAACAATTGACCCTTTCCCCTATAATTTAGAATTAGAAAACGCCAATCCGTCAAAAGCAGCAGCCTTTTGCTAATCCCGTACTGTTGCTGCAGTGCTTCGTACACATTTATCTGCACATTCACACAGAGGTTGACTACTTCTTTGTCAGAGAATTATGCAGACTGTGCATGTGCTGCAATGGTGGGGGTGGACCTTTAACTGGCGCCACGCTTTCCTTTGTGCACAAACTGGCCATACTCTGACTCATTTGCAGACACACACACACACACACCCATATGTTTCCATCACTTTAGGGAACAGTGTATTGACATACCTTCATTTCCCAGACACTTAACCATAACCTTAACCATAACTACCACATGCACACATAACCCTTACATATTACCTTACACCCCTTAAGCCCGTGTAATGATTTCTGTTCCTGGACGCACATTTTCTTTGTCTAAGTGGCACAGAGTGACTATAATATGAATGTGGAGATTGATTTACGCCCGTTCAATGTAAATAATACCAACCCACACACACATGGAAGCCGTGTACACTCTAATGACTTTTCGTGTGATTTTCTAAAATATGTTTGACATTTGCACTGCCTGTTTCAGATGTGCTCATTTATAAGATCTAATGAATCTGGATGTGTGCATATGAAAGGATCAATGTCCGACAAATTACAATATTTTACTTTGCACGGACTGTAAAATCTATGTTTCTACACATGTCAATGTACATACAAGATGATTAGCTGTGTTAAGAAACAAACAAACAAACAAAAAATAACTGTAACTTATAAGAATATACTAATGCAGCGAGGGGATGTAACAAAAGGTGGAAGTTTGTTGCAGTTTTCTGGTACATTCCACCAAATCTGTGTAAATTGGAATAAAGAATCTAAGACTGCCACATTACAGACAAATGTGTTTTTAAACATGAAGCCAAATTTCAATGTTTAACTCTTTAAAACCTGAGCATGAAATGATCCACCTGGACTAAAACGTTAGAAAATATGCTTTGAGTCCATTTGCCCATTTTTCCAGAGCACTTTTTCACCCCCGGATCTTTTGAAATCTAGCAATCATTTACAATTTACTTCATTTTATAATAGTGCTAAAAGGAATTCTTCTCCAGCAGTACAAGCGTGGGTGACTCATTAAAACCTATAAAGCGCAACGTCTCGGGTTTCAGAAAGCGTTGGAGTTTGTCCAATTGCACAAACAGTGAAAGAGTTACAGCCGTCCAAACTGTATATGTGCAGGGTGTGTCAGCGCTGACACGACAGGTTTTAAAGAGTTAAAATAAAATGGACAATAAGTGCTATCGTCTGTTCTGACAGTGTTAAAACCACGACACGTAATCACATGAACAAGTGTCAAATACCTCCACAACCTGATAAAAGAAGAAACAAAATATTTACCAACTCCCAGACCTAAGAAAATAATGTTTTCTTATGTTTATCTAAGTTTAGTCTCAAATATCCAGACCCACTGTACATCCACTCTTTTTTAATACGGTACATATGAGTGTTTAGCTAGTTCATGGGTGATGCAAGACCCGAATGTGTTTGGGTAGAATTTGTGTGCATGGGGAAGTGCATCGTAGGTTTAAAATGACTAAATTCATGCCAAAGATAACAGCACGTAAATAAAACTTTCTGTCGGCAGCTGCTATTTTCATGCTATAGCTGCAGTTTGGAGGATGTTGTTCCTTTTTCACGAAGCAAAAAGGATTTTTAAAGTGACAACACACATTTTGCAGAATGAAGGAAACTGAGAAATCTACTGCAGAATGGAAACACCGGAGCGCTTCCCTTGAGTCAGACTTCCACAAACAAGTTAACAGCTTGTACTAATGACTAGTCTGACCTACCTGTGATCCAGAGAGAGAACGCCTCATGGTAGTACAGCTAAGGTTCCGTAGTGTTCATGTGCTGGGGGAGCAGGATAGTGACCTAAAACATCCTAAACACAAAACAGAAAAATATGTGAGTATTTTAACTCCACCGTTCGCCACAACATAATTCAGCCTTTTCACATTTGACTTTAACCGTCAGACACTGTCGATGTTAACAGATTAGAATCACAGTCTGTGCCGAGAAGTAGATGAGATGAAGCTCAGGACTCAATGAAACACATTAAATGTTGAAGTTACTTTTCTAAAGCAACTGTTGACACCGACATCAGATCAGTGATGCTTTACATAAGTGACTTTATTTTCTAAGTTATATCAGAATATCAGAGGCATGACCAAAATACAGATACATTTTATAAACCATTTAAAGGATAACATTGGAATATGAAGCAAAGTTGCAGTTATGAGGTACATTTTACATTAATTATCCATCCAGTGATGAAAAAAACAGACCAAGGAAGAAACAAAATGGATGGATGGATAGGTGGATGGATGGATCACAGTAAAATATAATAAGATATGCTAACAGTGTGACTAAAACAGAAATAGTACTAAAATAACATGAATCTAAAAAGAATAATGCATGGGTTGGGCAGAAACCTTATAAGTCCATGGATGGATGGACGGTGTCTTTAAAAAAAAAATCTGTTAGCATGACTTTTGCAAAATATTTATCCACACTCTTATGCAAAAACAACTAAAAATAGTAGAAATGCTAATGCAAACTATAGTTTCTGACAGACTGTAAACTATACACAAAGAAAACAAAAGTTTTATCGTGTTATGGAGTTGAGCACCAACAAGTCATAAACATCAATTTATGTACTTGATTGTGTTCATAGCAGTTTTTATATTATTACGATTTCACCACGATTGTTGTTATATATGAATGAATATAAGCCTTTAAAATTATTCACTTGAGATTTTTAAGTGAAGAAAGTCTACTTTCTAATCAGTAAATACCTCTGGATGTGGATGAGAGGTGTGAACGTAGAGGAAAATATTGGTTTTGCTAAATAACTGTATTCATTTTAACATTACATTTGGCTGATGCTTTTATCCAAAGCGATTTATAAGGTATATATAGGCATGTATAGTGCAAACAACCCCTCCCAAGGGCCCACCTGGGATTCAAACTGGCAACCTTCTGCACCAAAGTCTGCAGTGTAAACCACTAAGCTATCCAGTTGCCAACTTAACAAACTGTATGAGACCCCCCCCCACACACACACACACACACATCTAAAGAAAGAAAGAAAGACACTTTATTGATACTTTGCAGGAAATACACGGAGGAAAAAAAAATATCATTAGCATAAAAAATGAACATAAAAGACTATTAGACCAAATGTATTCATACAGGACAAACAGTACCTGTGGTCTGGGTGTAATTTATTCGAATTGTAGAAGTTATCTGTATGCATGTCTGCCATTGTTTATAATCTGTTAAGTAAAAATAACACCCTATTTGGACAACCACAGAGGTCCTGTGACAATATAACTCCCATGTGTAAATTACAAATGAAAGTTTTAATAACAGATAAGATGCAAATTCAGTGTCATATCACAGAGTGAATGGAGTGAACTTAAATCCTTCAGAAAAAGAGGGAATATTTTTTCAGTCTTTCAACAGGCTCAATAGTTATCCAAGTGTTGGCCTATGAATAGTGAGCCTTGACATCCATATCCAGGGGATGACGTCAATAAAGGAATAAAAAAACAGACTGCATGAGGCGATCCGCTCTGAATCTCTGTAGGCTCTTGGTTACTAGTCCCATGCAAAAAAAGGATTTAAAAAAAAAATATGTATATAGAAAGAACAAAGAGCAAAAACATGACAGATACACTTTTCACATAAGTCGACGCTGATCCTGCTTTCTGGTATCAAGTAGTGTAACGACTATGTATAGAAGCCTTTAGGGTGAGAGTATTTGAAGTTGAAGAGGCTGTGAGGAGGGGGAGGAGACAAAGAGAGAAGAAAAAAGGTGTTATTTTTACTCCTACGTTGATGCACAGGATAGATCTACACTGTCTCTCAATTTGTCTCTGTCTACCCATGCATATAGTGCACAACAAAACCGCTTCTGTGCCGTCCATGAATATTTACCAAAACGCTCTTAGTCCAAATGGGAATAAATACCATGCCGTTACAGTCTCCTACCTACATACTGTATTTACATGTAAACATATGACATTTACCTGTTTACATGGCATTGATGTATGACATTTACTTGTGACATTTACCTTTTTATGTGCTACAACACAGATAACATCAATAAAACCACCTTGAGGTTTTCAGCCCCCGGTGTAGATATGTTTTATGTGACTCTTGTGCCTTTTTTTTTTTTTTTTTTTAAATGGGCCCATTCACTAAACACACATACGGACATGTTTAGCGCTTTAGCTGACTAACGTGTAAAATGCTACGTTGTCTGCATGAATTGTTTTGTCCCACATGCAGCATTAGCGTCTGTTTTGTGCTCTGGTTTTTACTTTATTATAATTATATGGGATATTTACATCGTCAGAGCCCATTAAGAGACTGGAAACCCACTCTTCTGCCTGTTTTGATTGCATAAGCTAACCGCTATATTAACATACCTAACAATGCTAATGGGAGTGAGACAAGAGGAAAGAGACAAGCAGGGTGTGTGTTTTTTTTTCTTCTAACGCTGTAATAACGGAGCGACTGTTAAAGGGTTGTTTGAGTACCTCCCTCATATTTACCAAATGTGGCTTTTAAGTAAAAAGAAGCATGTTGTTAAATTGGTTACCTGGGTTTTATTGTGTTTATTTGGAGCTTTCTAAAAGGCTTTTCTTCCATTGAAATGAGTCTGTTGCTGTCTGTCACTTAAGGTAAACACGAAATGTCTTCAAAACAGACCGGCATAGTTTACTTGGTTTTCTTTTTACCTTTTTTTTGTTTGTTGGAAAATAATAAGTTGCCTAGTACTTAACTAAAACTACTAAATATCAACGAATAATTATTAATACTTACCGATACAGAATGGAAGATACATACGATGGAATATATTTGGAACAGATTTACACCTCAAAAATGCTGTACTTAAGCAGAATCATCTCAGAATTGAGGACAACTTGAGTGAAAATGTGATATTGGCTCACAGACACAGATTTAAGCTTTTCAAGACAAAATCTATGTAACCTATGGGAGTTAGCTTAGAAAAGAATATTAGACTACATCAGTCAATATCAAGAGACAAATAATTCCTTGATTCCGTTTATTTAAACATATATATAATGTTTGTCAATTTAAAAGATAATTATCTGCAC
The DNA here is from genome assembly GCA_029822895.1 of Maxillicosta whitleyi. NCBI lineage: Eukaryota > Metazoa > Chordata > Actinopteri > Perciformes > Neosebastidae > Maxillicosta > Maxillicosta whitleyi. The sequence continues at coordinate 8,402 of JAPSES010130260.1, forward strand.
CAGGACGTTACAATTAGTGGTAAAAACAGTATAAAAAAAACCAAACAAAAACATGTAATGTATCAATCAGTACAAAATATGCTCTAACTCTAGTTACGTAATACATCAACATGTTTCACAGTTTTCTTTAAGACTTAAAAGGAGGTGAAAATTACCACAAGAAACAGTCACATTGAAGCCTGAGCTTCAGCAGCTGTGAACTAACCAGTTATAATCATCACCTCCACAGGTTTCAGGTGCGTGACTTTCATTATGTGGCAGTTCAAGTTTTACAACAAACGCACAACTTGTAGAACTATCTTTTAATCAGTCAAATATTATATTTAAATGGTGATTATTAAATCCAACCGGATTGAATGTATGTTTGTGGTAAATAAATGGTGCTTCTACATCACATTGTGAGACATGGTGATAGGTGTCGTTTCCATTTTGTGACTGAAGATAGTTTGGGATTCAATTTAATCAGATACAGAATACTCATCATCAGTATGACTAAGCTACAGCTGTTTGTATTTTCAACTACTACTACTACTACAACTAGTACTAATACTACTACAACTGTTACTACTATTACTACAATAACAACTGCTACTATTACTACAATAACAACTGCTACTATTACTACAACTAGCCTACTACTACTACTACTACTACAGCTGTTACTACTATTACTACAATAACAACTGCTACTATTACTACAACTAGCCTACTACTACTACAACAACAACTACTACTACTACTACTTCATGCTTCTTTGCAAATTTAGCATCCCACGCTGGCTTCTCATAACCAGTTCCTTATTATTATTGCACATCTGACTTTATTATTCCTTGATCCATTAAAATAACTTTTTTAGAAACCCGATATTTTAACCTAATTATTTATATCTAGGCTATAGAAACACAAACAACATCCTCTGACTAATTCTTGTACATCAACCTTTGATTGAGTAAATGTTACTATTACTTATTATGTATCCATTAAGAATAACATTTGTGTCAATATTTAGACATCAATTAATTAGACATTTTTCTATTTTACCGCATGTAAATTTCAGTGTACTAAAACATCTAAAATATTCACCTGAAAGGTCATTTTCATTTCATTTGTAGTATTTATTATGGTTTATAATAAAATACCAAAATAAATGGATTATGCATGCAATAGTGTAATGAATTTATACACTGACAATGCATTTACAAGGCTGTATAAATATATTTAATCTATTTTTTTTTTCAACAGATTTGATCTTTAGGTTTTGGTGAGCCAAAAGAATTATGTCGACCTAGTCATAGTATAGTGGTTTTATGGGAAATCAATTTTTCCTGTTGATTTACACATTCACCCTTAAGCTCTGCATTGTAATTCAATTATGGTCTCTGAGGAGCGGGAATTCTTTGATCAGCTTCTGTTGTTAGGCTGAAAAGTGAGCAACCAGACCATCAAGGCTGCCCAGAACCACTGAAATATGCATGAATAAATTAAAACATTTTATCAACCACCATGACTTGGTTTAATCCCTCTTTAAAGGAGGGAATTTATCTCAAATTAGCTTTGAGAGCATCGGTTTTAATTAATATTGTGCTTAAATGGGGTGAAATATGCGTTCGGTCATGTTAACCAAGAGGAAATCCAGCCATGACTCAAAACTAATATTAAGTCGTCTGTGAAATCTGCTTGTGTATTCATCTGGACATAAGACGGCGGGTAGAGTTGGCAGGAATGAGACCTCATCACTGCTATTTATCAGAACTGGAGTATGAACCTATGAGTCTCCTTTCAGAGTCTCCACAGAGCGCCTGAGTCATCCAGGATGCCCAGGAGGAAGACTCGTAAAGTGACAGGATGAGGGTTTGGGGACGCTCAGACCACTTTCATACCAATTAAAGATGAGGTGAGATAAACTGTAGCAGCATCATGAAACGATACTGTCATCTAAGACTGACTCATATTCAACAAAGCGGTAGGCGGTAAACAAACAAAGGACTTTAAATGCATAGGTTTTTTTTGTAAATTAAATTATCTATGATGTATGTAAATGAAAAGCACACGCACATACAGTAGATGATGTATCAATGAAGCGGAAGCAAAATTAAATGATATATATGAATGATTAAATGATGGTGAGATGAGACTAATGGTCTTATCGAATATATCCATAAATATGTCACAGAAATTAAACTGTTGCTGTTATAAACTCTTGTTATAAATATAATTATCCCTGCACTGTGTTTGACATCACTATAAATGTTAATTGTAAAGTGAATAAAATATTGATCCTTAATGTGATTTTGCCAAATTATCAATAAACATCATTTCCCCGCCCCCCAAAGGGAAGGAGTATTGTTTTTGGTTTTGTTTGTTTCTTTAGCAGCAAAACTATTGGTTGAATTCACATCAAATTTGGTTTATAGGTCACCAGTGACCCAGAATAGATCACATTATATTTTGGGAAAAGGAGGTTAAAGTTTCCATTTTTTATGATTTTTTTAATTGTTTTTTTCCCCCTCCATTTACTTATAATGGGTGAAATCTCACATGTCTATAGCAGCAAAACTATTGGTTGAATTCATACCAAATTGATTTTATATAATGTCAATGACCCAGAATACATCTCATTACATTTTGGGAACTGTAGGTCAAAGTTCTCATTTTTTATGAATTTGAAAAGGTATACCCGATAATGGGTGAAATAAGTGCGAGGGGCGGGGTTTGTTGTGCCTGGCGCCACTTGTTTAGAAATAATTCTAATTTTGACAACATAGTTACACTTTATATGTTAATGTTAAGTTCTGTAAATGCTTGGTTGTAGAAAAATACCAGGGTTTGGTTAATAAACAAACTATGCAAATATGTCAAAAAATATCTTAAAATGGAGTGAGTTGTCCTTGGTTTGTGAATCCACTTCCTCCAAACCTCCCACCCATTCACAGAAAATGAAAACTCATCTTTGCATGTGCAAAAAGCAAATGTCTCTATTCAAGAGATCTGTAAGTAAAAAATATGCAAATGTGACGTTAGTGGAGTCATGGTGCAGTCATTGATGTTTGTGGATTTGTTTTACAGCTTCATGAATGAATCTGCTGCATTTTACTGCTGTGGATTTGATCGGAGATAGTTTAGGTACAGTTGGGTTGGGTTGGTTTATACTTTATTTTGAGCAAATTTTACATTTTTTACAACAAAACAAAAATGTTAAGACATAAAAAACAACAGACATCAACAAGTACAGACAGGACTGTATCAAAACTTAAAATACAACCATGAAAAAGTGGGTCAGTGAGTCACAGTATTAACTGTTGGGTTGTTTTATGTACAGTAACGCATCACATTTTATGAGGTGGTCATTTGTTTGTAGCGTCACTATCCAGTGAAATCAACATCTCTCGAAACATTTAATAAACTTGGAACTTTTTTTGTCTTTGTAAATATATGTCACATTCATTCAGACACATGCATATAAAAGTTTAATATATCTTAGATGTGGAGTAGAAGTATGAAGTTGCACAAAATGTAAATACTTAAATAATAATACAGGTAGTCCTCCGGTTACGAACAAGTATTGTTCAGTTCCTACACTGTCGACGTAACTCAAATTTCCGGGCTTCTATCTCAAGGCTGATGAAGTAGTGAAGCAGTAGAACAGCAACAAATAGTAATTATTATTTAACCTCCAAATTGAAGCCAAAACCTTCCATCATGGTTGGTTTACTTCAGCCTATAAACAAAGTCCACAGAAAAACATAGAAGTTTTGTTTCCTATTTGTCCACTTGAATTACCGTATTCTTAAAGTTATTAGGCTTTTCTCAATACGTGTTGTTGTCTGATCTCGTGAAATGTCATCAGTCACAGCCCAAGTACAGTTCCATTTAAAAGTTCACACAAACCAAGATCACCAAGATCGGATGGAATTCTCGGATGTTGTTCTCGTCTGCTAGCTTAAACCAAGGATCCACTGGTTAGTGACTCATGAGGACTTTGCTGCAAATGTCCCCAGATGCATTTTGTTCTACTCAGATTTCCAACAGTGGCTTCACTACATGTTGGAACACGTGCGAGAAGCAGAATGGTGAGAAAACACTTCCTTATTATCATAATGTGGGATTCAACAAAATTTGTTTATCCAGTTTTGAAAAACATACAAAATGTAAAAAGAAAAAATATAGAAATAACATGGAACACATATAAATGTACTGAAATCAAATCAAGTGACATATTGCAGTGGATTGTGGGAATACATTAGGGAGCAGATGGTGGAAATACAGCAGAGCCAGGGGGCAAAGTTCACAAGTAACCGTTCCAATTACAGAGACACTTGCATTCTTAGGAAGTCCGCTCTCTTGGTCCATTGTTACCAAGACTATACTCGCTGAGTTCACAAGCCTGAACAAAACTGTTACTGGGAAACTCTTATTGACTTTGTGTCCAGTGATTCCAAAAAAACTACTTATCGATCCGATTCCTTATCGATTCTCATTGGGTGAGAGAATAAAAGCGTACAAGCGGGTATGTTTGTATTACCGGTCTTTTATATTTCCATCTCTACATAGAAAATATAACATATACAGTTTGTACAAATAATAAGAACAGATGACGCCGGGCCTGGTTTGGGGGGCATGGGGGGGACGTACAGTGAAAGTGAAACTAAAGACACTTTACTAATTCCTCTATTGTCTCATTTCTATGACCTGAAACTGGTTCGACTCAGCCCGTCTCTTGTTGATGAGCACCTGATTCCTCGTGTCTTCAGAAACTTGTATTTGAGGGCATACAACATTTGTTGCCCGCACCAGAACTGAAACCGGGCCTGGGTTAACGTTCAGACACTAGGTAAGCCACTAAGTAATGTATCAGATGAATCACAAATGTTTGAGCATATTAAAGGAATTCCACCCTTTTGGAGAAATGGAAGGTTTGACAGTGAACCAACTGGACCTGGTGTCATCTTTTGAGAACGTTTATGCCTCTACACCATGTTGGCTACGTTCTGACCAAAACAATGCATGTGCATGTGCAACGAATTAATAAGCAGAGTCGTTAAGCAGGCAGGTAAACAATTCCAAGGAATTGAGTTACTGGGATCTGGTTCTCAAAGACATCCGGTTCTCAATTCCCATCCTTACATCCATTGAAACTGTAATGTGAAATAATGGCGTTGCGTTTAGGCTACACACCCATTATATTTTGGACCACATAGTAGTTTAATAAATTATGACTACACTGGAAGCACCGTGTTATATCACTGGGAAGACAGTGTGACCACATCCAGTGTCATAATGTTGGCAGAAAAACATAGAGAATTGCATCAGCTGGGCTCATTTCACATGTAGACCCTGAACTGACCCACCCCTTAACAAGAACTCATTACTTCCCATCAATATTACCAGTGTTTGAAACTTCCCATCAGTGTTGCACTCCAGCCACGGATGCGAAAGCGAAACAGCTCGTGTACACTTGTGTTTTGCGAACCCCCCTCCTCGAAGACTGCAGGTGGAACTTTCCTGTAACTCCGAGTCTCCATCGTCATTAATATGACAGCCACCAGACACCAGCTGTCCACTTGTCATCTCCTTTACCTCCTTACCTACCGGTGAGTCAGCCTCCCCTCTCAGCCTGGATCTTTTCATCTCTCCCTCGCTGTGTCTTAGCACAATGCTTCTGCTTGTGCATATTTTATCATTATCAGTCATTCAATGCAGTTCAACCCGAGGCTTGTGATCAATGTAATCCTCATAAGAAATATCAGCATCGTCACAATTATCATCATCAGCATAATCGGCATCATCATCACCGCCAACAAAAACATCATCCATTAGTCAGATCGCTGTGCCATCAAGCTGAAGAGTACAGTTTGATCAATTTGGCCTTTGTGTAATTAAATAAATGTACCACTTACTCATCCTCTCAGGAGAATGACAGCGTTGTCCTGTAATGACATTTGTAAAGTGTCCACATGGGTCAACAACCGTCTGAGATTCAGCTAGAGCTCCAGTCCACTTATGTTTCATGTCAATGTCTGAGAAATAAGTATCTGACAAGAAAGACAGAACAAAAAATATCATGTGTTGCATTAAAACCTGAAATAATACATGATGCAATTTGAAGTATTTGTTTTTTGGTAATAATAACAGCTGAGGATATAATGTGTGGCAGGAAACAACTTTTCAATCTTAAGTGTTATCTCCATCTTTAGGAAAATTGCTTTTGCCATTTGTCTTTAATCCAAGAGTTTGATAAACAGGTGATGAAAAATGGTGTCAAAAATGTTAATCAGTAAATATTAGGGATGCAAAATGACTATCGGCACCGATAATTATCAGTCCAATATTGGAAAAAAATGATGTTATTGAGATAATTCCAATAATTAGTTTTAACCAATAAATAGAGTTCACAATAATAAATCGAAACTGCTTAGAAATTCCAATTTCACCAGTACATAGTGCACATTGTTGCCTTGCCATCCGCCATAAAAAAAACCAAAAAGAAGAAGAGGTCTGGATGAGTACATCGTAAGTAAGAGGGTTTTTAGTTACTCTTTGCTACAGCTGCATGATGAAGAGGAAGACCAAGCAGTTGTTTTGGCTGTTTTGGTTTGGAAGCAGCAGCAGAAGAGGGGCATTCTAAAACACTTAACATAAAACAAAAAACCTTAACATAGCTTAATGCCAGAGAACAATGATCACGCATCATCAAAGTTCATGTGGACATCTGTAGTCATGACCACTTTCACCTCTGCAAAAATCACGACAACCCCAATTTTATGGATGTTGTTCACGCTAAGCCTTATCCTCTCAAATGGCGCACAAATTATAGCAATGTAATATCATGACACATGTCATTTGTAATTGCAGTGTATATTTACACATTATTGGCTTTTTGCGTGCGTGTACCACACATTGAAGGTTACCATTAGGGTTAGGGCTGAGGGTTATGGTTGTGAACTAGACATCGTGGTGTAAACTGACGTGATCGTGTGAAACATTGAAAATTTGTACGTATAGCACACCAAATGTCATAAGAACTAGCATGATATACAAGCAGTCGATCATCACCAAATTATGTACTGTATTTTCCGGATTATAAATCGCAGTTTTTTTCATAGTTTGTCCGGGGGTGCGGCTTATACTCTGGAGCGACTTAT
>JAPSES010130278.1:0-15541 GCA_029822895.1 Maxillicosta whitleyi
CACACACACACACACACACACACACACACACACACACACACACACACACACACACACACACACACACACACAGGGATGGGAATCAAAAACTGGTTCTCAATAGCTCAATTCTCAATTCCTTGGAATGCTTATCAATTCTGTGTAGTGATTCCACCTTCATTGCACATCTGTTGGGGTCAGAATGTAGCCAACATGGTATTGAGGCAGAAACGCTCCAAAGCATGGCTGTATTTCATGCAAAAAATGACACCAGGGCAACTTGTAACACTTGCAAGCTTTCATTTTTTCAAAAGGGGGAAAATCCATCCAATATACTCAAACATTTGTCCACACAGCATGCAATTCATTTGTGGGAATGTCACGCCCTTGATACGCTACTTAGCGATGCTTGCGTGTCTCGTGGCAGAGCAAACACCAGGGGTTCTGGTGAGGGCAACTAATTTTCAGTTTTCCAAAAGTAGGGAAAAGGAAAATGAGGTGTGCACCAGCGGGAGACAGAGGAATTAGTAATTAGGTTCCCCTCGAACTGAGCCCGGTGTCATTTGTTATTGTTATTTGTGCATACTGTATATGTTATATTTTCTGAAATATAAAAGACAGTTGATGCAACCACACCCGTTTGTAGTCTTTTATTCCCTCACCCAATGAGAATCAATAAGAGAATCGACAAGGAGTTGGATTGATAAGCAAAATCAATAATATGATTGTAATTATTAAACACACACACACACACAGAGGTTGTGTGTCTGTATCTCTGACGACCCTAATCAGCAGCTATTGATTATTTTTGTTAACGATTAAAAAATGTTTACTTAAAAATGTGAAAAAGACATGTCTGACAATAACAAACAACTTATATTTTATTCCAGAACCAGCTGAAACAACAACCACAAAAAATATAAAAGTAAAAGGATGCATAAAAAATATCTATATAGAAATTACAATAAAGTTATAAAAGATATATAAAAATATCTATACAGAAATTACAACAAAGATATAAACGTATATATAAAATATAGATACTGTATGTGCACTGCAGACTTCAACACATTTGTATCCAACTCACTTGCTCGTCATCTTCAGTGTAATGCTCATTTTACCTTCTGAACTACTTATGTTTTGATGGCTGTTAACAAACATTATGTTTTTCAAGCCACCCTGTCAACAACATGATACTGGTGGAGTTATGAAGAAGGGAACTATGTCGAATTTAGATGGGACTCTGAAATTGTGATCTCATGGGACATGTAATTTTGAATGCTAAAAATACTTTGGCTTCTGTGAACATCCCTGTCTATCGCAACCCACATACATACTGTAACATGTTACCATCCGTTTGCTGTTGGTTCCATGTTTGTGTGTTGGTTTGAACATTGGGGAATACTGGTATGGCTGACAATGGGAGGAAGTTAATAGCTGTTGGTAAGAACAATGGTCTATAGTTATGTCTGATACTCCAAGTTTTAAGGTCAACATTCACTCTCCTGTTTTGGAAAAACCTAGGAGTAAATGTACACACACCTTTGTATTTTTGTCTTTTTGAAGATACTTATTCACTTCAAACCTCACACTAATGACTAACATGAGCCTCATTAAATCTTCACTAGCCTAAAATAAATGTAATGATGTTAACTTCTAAATCAATCAACCTTCTAAGGTTTTTTTTTTTTTTTAAAGCTCTGTGATTTAATATGTATGAATGAAATGCACCTTGAGAATTATAGTTGATTTCTTTTTGCTGTGTTTTTGTTGTTCGTGTTTTTTAGTGCTTTCAGAACTGTGAACTATGTCTCTGCAGGTATTGAACCTACAGGGAACAGGGTTCTACGTCCTGCGGTGTTCACTGTGGACACGTTTAGTGCAGGTCAGGGTCAGGTTACCGTCTACCTCGACCAACCTGATGGAACCAGAGAGGAGGTACAGCACTAATATGATTCAACCCCTGCTTTTGGCTTGTGTGCAATGTTTTTATCCAGATAAAATATGGTCAGTAATGGCAAATGTGGGAGTTAATATGTGTGTCATGATATAAAGTATATGCTGGTACACACATACACACCCACATTTAACATCTGTAATGCAATGAAGTTTTAAACATTTATTTCAATTATAGCCAGAATTTTTTGCCAAATTCTTGTGCAAGTATTTGGGACTGTCAGCAGCAGGGATTCTGTATGAAATATAAAGGACAGCTGGATCAAAATGTTACCAGGCTAATCTGAAATCGACTGTCGTGTGCTTTATGGTCATCAGCTGAAGACAGAGCCCAATGAAGGGAAGAAGACGTACAGTGTCACCTATGTTCCACAGGTGATGGGCTCTCATAAGGTAAACTTCAGTTTTTCCCTTAAATTTCCCTTAAAAGTGAGGTGACACTAGTGCAGTGCATAGCATTCATGCCTCACAGAAGAAGGTCCTGGGTTCAATTCCAGCACCAGTTGGTGGGACTCTTCTGTGTGGAATTTTGCATGTTGTCTCCGTGTCTGCATGGGTGTTTGTCCAGGTACTCCCAGCTTCTTCCCACCATCCAAAGACATTAATCTAAATTGCCCATTTAGATTGTTTGTCTCTATATGTCAGCAATGAACTGGTGACATGTCCAGGGCGTTTCTTGCCTTTGCCCATAAGTAGCTGGGATAGGCTCCAAGTGACCCTAGTGAGACTAAAGGGTTCAGAAAATGAATGAATGTTATGAAATATAAAAAATTACCTCCTAACAACAAAGTGGTTGAAAAGGTGAATGATTCCACTCATGATGTAATGCTTTAGGGCACATAAATGCACATCATTTCACTTAATTTAAAGTTCATGTATATTATTCCTTTACCGTCTTCAGTCAGACTGAGTAATGGTGGTCATCTGATCCACTGCTGCTGCATGTCAGCATAATTTTTTTCTAAAGACCGTTGTTACAGAGAGACTGTAACAGATTGATTGATTTCTGTGATTTTGTGTCCTAGGTGACGGTGCTGTTTGCAGGACAACAGATTCCCAAGAGTCCCTTTGAAGTCAGTGTAGACAAGGCTCTTGGGGACGCCTCAAAAGTCACCGTTAAAGGGCTGGGAATTGAACCTGTGGGCAACATTGCCAATAAACCCACATACTTTGACATCTACACAGCAGGTGAGATGTCTTCTGTGACACAGGTACTGTTTCTTTTCTGTATCCATGTGACTAACGTTGAGGCTTACCCCCTGATGGTTCTGTCTTGTAGGAGCCGGTACAGGAGATGTGACGGCCATGATCAGTGACCCTCAGGGCCTTCAGAACAGTGTGGAGGTGATGATGGAGGACAAAGGCGATTGTGTGTATCGCTGCACTTACAGACCCACTCAGGCTGGCCCACACACCATCACAGTCACCTTTGGAGGGGTTGGGGTCCCTAAGAGCCCCTTTAATGTGGACATAGGCCCCGGTGAGACTCCTCAATAACATTTCATACAAAGCCTCATTAAAAATAAAAGCTCTTTCTCAAAACACTGTGTTTGTCTGTACAGCCTGTGCTCCAGGAGCCTGCAGGGCCACGGGTCGGGGTCTGCAGCCCACAGGAATGAGAATAAAACAAGTCGGAAATTTTAAAGTGGACACCAGGAACGCTGGCAGTGGAGAACTGAAGGTGGTGGTCAAGGGACCAAGTGAGTACTGGACAAGCTGGTGTGGATGGATTATTTAGCAGATGAACAATGTGCTACTTTGGTGTTTCTGTTTGATGTAATGTGAATGGGGGGCTTGTCAGGGATCTTTTACACCCTAAGTCTCATTCACCTGGACCATAACAATCATAACAGCTGCTGTAAAACTGGCACAGCTGAAAAACTGGAAGGTAGGTTTCATATCCAGCTAGAATACTAGACTTTTTTTAATGAGAAAAAAGGGTGAATTCAAAAATATCCCACCTGATTTTATATAAAAGTATATTTAAAAAAAAAAAGTATTTGTCCTTTTGCTTTCAAGCACATGCTAAAATAAGTAGAGATTTGACTATTGCACACATTTCTGTTTCTATCTATATAGCCCAATAAATAGAAATGTGGATATGATGCAAGTTGGCGACAACAGGCATGATGGTCAGTAGTCATGAAATAGTAATTAGTTTCCCTTCCAAATTTCTATTTATCCTTATGCTATATGTCTTTTAGTGTTAATGAGCTAAAGTAATGTGATTAGAAGAGCAGTATCTAAAGGTCTAGTCCTTCAGAAACAAAGAAGAACTGAGTGTCAGCAGGTTGAAAACAAATGTGTAAGAAAATTATTGAAATGTTTAAAAACACTGTTTTTCAAAGAAAGACAGCAAAAGATGTTCAAGCCTTTACAGTTCAGAACACAATTAATGGATTCAGGGAATCTAGATGTAATTGAGTTTGTAAAGGACAAATGCTGTGACACTTTGATCTCTGATCCCTCAGGCAACACCTCATCAAGAACAATTAGTCATCTAGAGCTGATAAAACCATACTCATCAGGATTACTGTGGAGAAACTTCTACACTATGGAGTTACAGCCAGAGACATATGGAGCCAATTTAGGGTCATAAGTTTTGTATATGAAAAAAAAAAAAAAAATTAAACTGAAATTTTAAGTTTTGATCTTGAATTTTGAAAAATGAAACAATGTATTCCAATAAAAAATAAGTGTAAAAAAAGGTTTTTCCAGGTTAAATCTAATTTTGATTCACTTTGGTAATTCTTTTGAATAAATTATTTACATTTTTCACTTGCATATATATTTTAATATTTGAGTTGTTATTTTTTCAGAATTCAAGATCAAAAGTTACATTTTCGGTTTAAATAACTTTTTTGTATACAAAACTTATGACCCTAAATTGGCTCCATAGAGACAGAGTTCAAGATCATTCAACAAGTTCATTGTCACCATTGATGCTGATAGAATATTGAGTTTTTGGAGCCACACATGTTGCCTTCAAGATGAAACTTTATGTCCATGCACATTTCACAAAGTAAAACCCCATTGTGGACATATTGATGAGGGTGCAGCTCTAAGACTGTTGTGATGAAGTTCCAAAAGTCAATATGTAGAGGATATAGAAATAGAAAAACCCATGAATAATAAAGACTCATTATGGGTGTACACTTTAAGACTTGTTTACAGAGGAAGAGGAAAAACAAAATGATGCCTGTGGCACTAAACCACTCTATGTCTTCATTCCTTAGACACATTTAACTGTTGTGTAAAATAATGGCAACATTACAAAGGAGTAAATAAACTAAAGTACATTGGAGTGTGTTGCAACAATCTAAGTTGAAATCAGTGTTGTTATTTCAACTTAACTGATTTAGAACTTTATTCTAATTTGCTTATTAGTGTGATTTTTAATTGTATTTTCAGAGGGGATCGAGGAGCAGGTGAAGCAGATCTCCAGTCAGGACGGTGTGTTCTGCTATGAGTATTATCCAAACAGTCCTGGCAAATATACAGTCTGCATCACCTGGGGCGAACAGCACATCCCAAAGAGGTGAGCTGTACTCCCTGTGTGTATTTGTGTGCGTGTGTGTGCATGCGGGTGTGCAAGTGCATTACCTCAGCACATTACCTCATCCAGTCTGAATGGCTGCAGGCGAATGAAGACTTTTTAGCCCAAGCCTCCTGTTTTTGTTAAGTGCAAAGTGGTGTTAGCCTAGGGAGGTCCTCAAATGTGGTCTTCTACGCCAAACCTGATATTTAATCTGATCAAATCGGCTTTATATGTAGATCAGTACTCCTACCTTGACTAACTGCATGGGTCTACAGTGTGTATATTTAGTAGATATTACATCCAGAAAAAGATTTAGAACACTTTTGATATGAAGGACTTTGGTTTTTATGCCTGTTAAAAAAAAAAAAAAAAAAAAAAAGCTACCGTATTTTCCACACCATAGGGCGCAACTGGATTGGGGAAGGCACGGTCTCAATTATGAGGTCTATTTCTATTTTCTTAAGCCACACATAATAATTATTATTATTATTCAGCTCATGCCGACGACATGCATAACGTATTTAAATATACACTCACATTATTTTTTGATCAATCTTTTGACACAAGTCCGTCCAAGTTCTCATCTTCTGTATCTGAATTGAACAGCTGTTTCGCCATCAAACATGCCTGGTTCCCTCTCATCATTGTTGGAGTCAGTCAGTTAAGCAATGATGCCAGCTTTCACAAAAGCTCAGACAACAGTCAAAGCAGCTACCTTAGCCCAGGCATCCACAATCCATTCACATATGGTGGCGTAACTCACCCGGCGCTGCCTCCCAGTCTTAGTAAAGGTGTGTAAATGTTGTTCTATTTCGTGTCTCCTGACCTCCAGAGGCGGTGCTTTCAGCACACAAATATCAATCGCACGTTCGTGATGGACTCTGGCGGTCATCCGACACTCATAGAACTGTGGTTATATACATAACCTTCGTTTTGCAGCATACTGGTAGTACAGTGTACCTGCCAAAGGGAGGCGTGGCGGAGGTAAGCGCACGTACTGTATGTAGCTTTACCTAATGTTCTCTAATTGATTTATTGCTGCCAGCATATGTTGTGTAAGTATTACATCCCTACGTTGGCGGGAAATGGTCCGACAATCAATCAAGCGGAGCGCTTACTAAAATCACACAACATTTTTACACATTTTGGAACTCAGTGCACACGAGGTTAAAAGGTGCACCATCAATTTCTGACAAAATTAAAGGCTTTTAAGTGCGTCCTGTAGTGTGGAAAATATGGTAAGTTGGATATGGGTCTGTAGTTATTAAAATTGTCAGGGTTCAAATTCTTTTCTTCACAAGAGGCCTCACCACTGCCGTATTAAAGGCAGTGGGAAAGGTGTCCATCTATTCACAAGGTTTAAAAGCTCATCTTCCAAGGATCCATAAAATAACACTTGGATGCAATTGATTAATGGCTGTAGATAAAAACTTGCATATAGATTGGGTGAGTGACCTTTGACGCCTTCAGGGTGGGACAGTGAATTTTGATGTTCACCATGAAAAATTAAACTGTTATGACTGAGTCAATTTTCATTCAATCAAAAACAAACTTGAAACGTTCAATAATAATCCTGCCCTGAACAAATGACAGATGTCATTGGTGGACAATGGAAGTTCCATCGGACTCAGCATTGTTACATCCTCAGTAACGTCAGACCTCGAGAGCCCTTATTCCTGCAGTTGTTCAACCCCTAAACTGTGACCTGAGCTGTGCGAGTGCGTGAGGGCCCGTCATAACTCATTACAGTTACTAGCTTAGATTAAATTGTCTTTGTGTAAAACGTATAACATATATATTTATATTTGAAGGTACTCAGATACTATAATTGCACAAGGCCATTCAACCTTGAAAAATTAGGTCAAGGTCAATTTTTTTCAACAAGCGTCAAGTTAATGCCAAGATTGATCCACTGTATAACTTTGGTGCAGATATCTCAGTGTATTCTTTAGATAATGCGAGTATGTCATTGAATGAACAGAAAAAATGATTACAATACCCCTTCAGCCAGACGTTGGCTGAGGGATAAAACAAAATCAAACTGAAGAACACGAAGCTAAACTAAACAAATAAATACTGCAAAGACTTTTGTCAAAGACTGTAAGTAAGCCTCCCAGGGTGTCTCTTTTTGGTCACTTTAGCCGGCCTTCAAACCCGGATTAAGGCGGAGGCTTGGAATTAGGATATTAAAAAACAAGAACTGACAGTCTAGTTCAGTTGTAGTTCTAAACATATGAATAGTTTTATACTCACTTTTTTTCTCTTGTGCAGTGTTATTCCTCTCCTACGTCATTCATTTCAATCATGTGCACATTTACAAATATGCTAAATAGGTAATGATCTAATTTAGTAACTTATAGTGACTGTTCGGACAGACAGTACATACTTTCATTACTGAGGAATTGCCTATTGTTCTTCCTGGTGCTATCTCTTTATTATTATTTTCTTTCATGTTGTATTTCCTTTTTTAACCTCTGTTTGTTTCTTCATAACTTCTTTTTCCTATTCAATGTCTTTTTCTGCCTCTTAAACAGCCACATCTGTACTTAATACTAATGGAAAAACAGAAATCTTCTCCAAATCTCTGGGGTTTTAGAGAATTTCTCTTCAACTTACCTTTTAAGAACCCCTTAGAATGAGGACTTTGCATCCCCAATAGTATCGGAATGCGCAAATATCTGCATGATGACAGGAATGCATGTTCTGATCCGCACATACACTGAGGACATTATCAACAACAACACATTCTGAAGCCCCTGACTTTAACTTAATAGGCGCCTCATTCCTAAACAAAAACACAACCCTGTAACACACATAAAAGGTAATGAGTACGGGACTAAACGTCCTCAAAGAAACAGTAACAAATCAACATTTGTTCACACATCTACAAGACAGACACAGACACATGCATGTAGTTGCTGAGTATTTGGTTACATTCATGTGGAGGTTTTTGATTAATATTTTTATGTGGTGGATGAGGAACACCACAGAGCATTACATCATCTGTAAGGATGTCAAAACACACACACACACACACACACACAGACATAAATGCACATAAATAACCTCAATAAGACAGTAGGCAGGAGGCCTGACAGCCTCACATTAAAATTCTTCTCTCCCTTTGTCTTTGGTTTTTATTTTTTTTTGTGTGTGTGGGTTGTGTTTTCAGTCCATTCGATGTGAATGTGGGTCCAGCAGCAGGGCCTCAGCAAATCCGGGCGTGGGGGCCTGGCCTGGAAGGAGGCATTGTGGGTAAACCCGCAACTTTTATAGTGGAGTCCATTGGCAGCGATGTTGGAGTGTTGGGTGAGTTTCAGGTGGATGTTTCCACATTTAAAGTCTACTTGTTTTGGTCATGTGCATGATGTTAATTGTGCCTTGTTTATTACTTATAAGCAAGAGAGGCATATTTGCCATAAATGGACCACACCAGACCTTTTTATTATGTGAATTATGCACGGGGCCAGAACCTATGGGGAACAGCCATTGCTGGCCACAAGTGATGTACCAGTGTTGATTCTGCAAAACTGAGTGGAAAGCTTGTGCGTTCCCTTTCACAAAACGAAATGTGTTAAAAAGCCTTTCTGCCAGAAAGCTTTGCACTACAATAGTATAGTGTACACAAATATCAAATGTAAATGGCACCATCAAAAAAGGCTTCAGAATTTTTTATTTTAGATGCAGAATAAAACCATCTGCACCTGCCAATAACTAAAACCAGGTCTGCTGTGTCCTCAGGTTTTGCTATTGAGGGCCCCTCCCAGGCTAAAATTGAGTGTGAGGACCAGAATGATGGGTCGTGTGATGTCCGGTACTGGCCGACAGAGCCCGGCGAGTATGCCATCCACGTGACCTGTGATGAGGAGGACATCGAACACAGCCCTTTTATGGCCTACATTGTCACTGACAACCACAGCAATGACCCTGAGAAGGTCGGATGGATGGATGGATGGATGAATGATTGTGCTCATTTTCCATAATCATGATAATCACATGCATACATAGACAGAAATGGTTTAAACTAATAGAAATAACATACTTCTTATTTTTTTTCCCATTTCATATACCATTGTGACATTATATAATAAAGTTGTGCTCTGACAACTTACTTTTTTCACTATTTATAATTAATCAACTAAACAGTGAAATATTTTAAGAAAATAGAGTGAGGACCATCACAGCATCAAATGATTTACTAAAACATTAATCTGTTATCACACAACTTTCACATTCTTTTTGATTTTCAATAAGTTGTTGTTGTTGTGTTGTCTTGTGTTTATAGGTCAAGACCTTTGGGCAGGGGGTGGAGAAAAGTGGTTGTCTTGTCAATCAACCGGCTGAGTTCACTGTTGACGCTAAGGATGCTGGGAAAGGACCTCTGAAGATCACAGTCCAGGTGAGATGCATTTACATCACATTTATTCCCCAGTGAAACCCATGGAGTTTTCATAAATAATTACATGAAGTTCAGGTTTCTGTTTCTGATATATTTAAACTTTAATCTTAACTTTTATGAACATCTACGTAATCAGTAAGTCCTGTGATTTTTTTTTCTGTGTCCTGAGGATACGCAAAAGGAAAAGAGAATTAATATAATATATGGTATAATAGTTGCTTTTTGTGTTCAGAATGTCTTAACTGTTTTCTCATGTGTGTCAGGATGCAGAGGGTCTTCCTGTGGATGTGAAGGTGAACAGTAAAGGTGATGGACTATACTCCGCCTCCTACAACCCCTCCTCCTCCATTAAACACACTGTGGCCATCGCCTGGGGAGGAGTCAACATCCCCAACAGCCCCTTCAGGGTAAGCAGCCAAACAAAGGTCCCTGCTCAGGCAGGAAATTATGTCATGGCTAAATCAAAAGATCTAAATAAAATAGGAAACATTAAGGTCATCCAGTCAGAGCAAGGCATGAATGTCCAATCAAAGCCGCCTGTTATTGAGGAACATTATGTTCCACCAATGCAAAAACATTCAAATATGAGCAACAGAAATAAAAGACCTTTAATTATCATCACCACGTCTGTGGAGGAGCGATTCGGCTTTTAGTTTAGCTTCAAAGACAAATTGTCAATCAATTCAAGATTTTTCTGAAGAATCATCTAACATTAAATCTAGTAACTTTTTGTGACCTGGTAGATCTGGTGCTTGGTGAAAGTACACTAATAGAAACAATAAATACATTTATCAATTATGTTGGTTACAGTTATTGCCACTATAAATGTTTCCTCTGACATTTAGCCAAATTTTATGACTAAATTATTGGCAGTTCTGAACAGCTTAAAGGAGCTGTATGTAAGAATTATATCATAAAATGGCCCTGAATGTCACCAGATATTAAATAAACATGTTCTTTTGAAATACTGATATCACTGACTGTAGTCCAGCCAGAGTATTTGCATTTGAAAAGCTTAGTGGCAGCCCACAAGTAGTGTTTATGTTGCCATTTTGTGCTCCACCCATCACGTCAGTCAGTAGTGTTCGTGCATCTAGGTTGCCAGTTCCCACTGAGGTGCATCTCAAATGTCTGAGGTTACTAAACCTAAAAGGCCTATTATTATTCCCAAATATGTTGTGACAAAGTGAGAAAACAAACAAGGATATGTATTAGAGATACATTTGAAATATGGAGACAACTGAAAGTGGAGAACAATTTGAAGACAGTTCTCCTGTAGTCTCCTGTGGCCCGGGCCTGCAGTCCCACTGGACCTCGACCTGTACTCTCACCCCACCCAAGCCACGGTCTCACCCCCAGCCGGGACCATGGTCTCATTGCCTTATGAGAGCCAGTGAGTGAAGAGACCATGGCCTGGGCTTGGGTGAAGAGACCAGGCCGGTATTTTACCCCAAAGTCGAACTCGTCACTTGCCATGGAAACTCCTTGTAGGTGACACTCATGTTGGATCTGGCAACCCATAGTCTGTTTCCTTAAACATTAATCCTTATTGTTTTTAAAAAATGATGTAACTTATTACTAATATGTTCTGTGTGATGAAAAATGCACTTGCTGCTGATGTGTTTAACCCACTGTATTGTCAGCTTTTTTGCACTTCTACTCTTTACACCCACTGTTTTTGTGCACTAACTATGGGTTTGCTTTGTGTAACTGCTTGAAAACCTTAATAATGCTTTTGTGTTTGATTGTTAAAATTTTTGTTGTGATTATATTGAAACTAACCAACTTTAAGTACTAACCTTACTTATTTTCTGCAATTATAACAGCCTGCAACTAATCTTATTTTTTGTAATTTTTTTAACACCTGATTTTTACGTTTGTACACACATATGATGGTAGAAGAATATTGATTTTTCCAGCTATTGTACCATTAACCAAGATCAAGAACATACTACCTTATTGAGATTCTGTTAATTTAAATAGCTTGTGGCTTAAATAAGTGAAATTTTATTGTTACTAAGGTTGTTTTTTCCTGTTAATTGAAAATGTTTCACTCTTCGTGTAATTTCATAAAAAAAAATCTTTAAAAACATTTCAGACTAAAATTTAAGTATCCAAATCAATCAACACTTTATTTTTTTTTTTTTTTTTTTAACACAAATTACTTGAAACAAACTCTGAAATGGCTGAGTGAAGTTTTCATTAAACAGCAGTGAGCAGTACCTTTAATGTTGTGTCTGAGGGATTTGTTTGTTCTTATTTGTCTGACTTTGTTTCCCAGCTGTTTCTTGCGTCACTGTTCACAACCGTTCACCTCATGAGAAACTGCCTAGGGGCCTGTGATATGTTTGGATAGATATCTGGATATATATCAAACTCTTACCAAGTGTATTTTTCTCACTTGTAGTCAAAATATCTCATCACACTTCAAATGAAAAATAATCACTTAAAGGTTAACTTGTCAGTGAGATATTAAGAATTATTTTTAGGAAATAGATGAGTAGTTGAAAATAGTTGAAAATCGTATTTCAAGAAATCTTACCAAGAATTTTTGTGTAGTTCAATGAAAAAATAAAAAATGTCAACGGAACAAGTAAAAATTATCTTTGTAAGATTTCTTGAAATGGGATTTTCAAGATGTATTGTCTACAATAAGTTCAGATGGCCGGTTCGAGACCCAGGTGATCCCTTGAGAAAGGTTCTTTACGCTATACATCCCAATGTGGCCACAAGGGGGCGCAAGCCTCATTGTGCCGGTCCCAAGCCCGGTTGTGTCAGGAAGGGCATCTGATGTAAAAACCTGTGCCAAATAAACATGCAAATGTAATTCGCTGGGAAAAGCTGAAAGGAACTTACTATTTTCTAAAATAAGTTATTTTTATCTCACTGAAAAGTTACTCTTTAGGTGATGATTTATTTGAAGTGTGATGAACTATTTTGACTAAAAATGAGAAAAATACACTTGGTGATTTTTTCCAGTGTGGGTGCTATTCAGGAATGTATGACCATGCCAAAAGGCCAATTCTTGTCGCATACACACAACAAAAAGTAATGTCAATCCACAAAAGTTTAATATCGTTTCCACCTTTCATCCATATGACACTGATGTTGTCAGTGCCCTCAAATGGTATTTTTGCAGAACAAGTCCCAGAGTGGAAAGATTTCACAACGCCACCCTTGCATTGGCGTATGGATAGGTAAAACAAAAAACAATGACGCCATAGTACCACATGACAGAAGACGAAAATCCCGGATGTAACCTCATGCCCATGCTCACTGCATTCTTCTGTGATTTTAGTACATCCTCTGGCTCTGCCTGTGTACAGTGCCACATATTGGTGTGGCATACATATTACACTAGTTCAACCCACAAAAACTTTGGAATGCGCAAGACAAAGACCTCAACTGTTGTCGTCTAGGCGACTGGGTAGCTCAGTGGTTAACGCCAGGTGATCCCTTGGGAAAGGATCTTTACACTATACATCGCTACACATGTGCCGGTTCCAAGCCCGGTTGTGTCAGGAGGGGCATCTGGTGTGCCAAATTAACATGCGAAGGTGATTGGCTTTGGCGACCCTGAAAGGGAAAAGCCAAAAGAAATCATCATGTTGTCGTCGTCTGGACGTAGCCTTAGATAAAAGGCCAAAGTCATAATAAAGCAGAACCTGCTTTGAGTTGTTGAAGTTTGTGTGGATTTGCCCGTTCAACATTTGGATCATGCAAATGTTTGGATCTTATCAGAGCTTGTTGTATATTTTTATTTATTTATTTATTTATTTTACAGTTTATGCATCCATTAAAAAGAAATGCACAATATGACCAAAGGTATGAGGAAAGCACCTTTTTCCAAATCACAGGAATTAATGAAGTAATAAAATCTGGGACAGGCTTCAATATCCCACAAAACTCTCTCCAAGAATAACCAGTTCAGAAAATGAATGAATGAAGGGAAAAAAAGTCTTGGAAAACATGAAAAAATCTTCCCATGAAAATGTTGTTCATTTAGCAGATTTCAAATGACTCATAATCATCAAATCAGACTAGTGCTGTCAGAGAAATTAAATTTTTAATCAGGGTTGCTGTGGATTAATTTAGATTAATCATGATTAAATACCATTCATTATTCACATTTAATTTTGCATGAGCAGACTCAAGAAAGAAGGGAATATATATGCACTTAATGTGTTTTTCAAACTGAATGACATGTTAGCCAAAGTGCTATCAGAATGTCTGACTAACGTATGCTTTGTGTTAATGTGTTGTGTTAAGATGAAAGTGCTCCAGTGCGCAGAGTGCGCATAATACTTTATGTCGCTTGACAGTTCGATCATGGTTTTTTGTACTCAAGTTTCCCATCCAGAGGGCCAACGTGCTGTTTAGTATCTTCCATCTTTATCAGCTGGTTCTGCTGTCTATCACTACTGTTGCACATGCGCAACAGTAACTACTTGGGCAAACTGCCAACATGCATTGGCAGAGTCATTCTCTGCTGTAGATGGATTAATTGCCTTACAATTTTTTAATTAGATTAATCACGATGATTGATTAATGCATTAATTTTGACAGCCCTGGATGAGACTAAACTTTTTTGATCCCACAACGGGGAAATTCACTTGTCAAGGCAACAACAGGAAATGTGCAGCATACAGATGACAAAAAATGACCCAAAAAAAAAAGAAAGAAATATTATAGTAGTAAGTAATAAAACTCTGTAGGCAATGTACATATTTACAAAGAAGAATCAATTTGTTAGACAGTACAAATAGGTCCGTATTAACCTGATTACAGAGATTTGCTGCCATTAGGCCACAAATGTTCATGATAAGGCATGACTCCCAGTGAACATTCCAAATTATCTTAGAAATCCATTTCCTTATGCATGTGTCTTGGTGTGCAGAGACAATCATGTTGACAGTATTTACATTTTTTTTTTTTTTTTTTTTTTTTTTAGTAAATTGTTGACTGGGCTAAACTGCATTTGTCAGTACATTAAACTTTGGTAAGCAGCTGTTTTTAGTTGACTAGTTTGGTTCCAAATATACAAATATACTACCTATACCTATACTGATGGACATGATATATATTTGTACATAGTCTAGTGGTATACATGTCTGCCAACACTTATTGTTGCTCTGGAGGTGATGTAACTGTGTTGACTCGACAGGCTTGTTGTGAGCTGCAGCAGTGTACAGTTTACCTGGCACTGACAGCATGTATCTGTTGCTTCCATTCCCTGTAAGTTGAGTAAGAGTAATGTGAGAAAGTAAACAGTCACACCCAGGACTCAGCACTGCAGGGAACATAGACCATTAACACCTTTTCATCAAATATTGGGAGGGGAAAAGTAATGTTGGAGACCTGACTAGGCCTGTTGATGGTTGTTTCCCAGTGAGAAGCAGATCTTACTGTCACACCCCATACTGACATATTAAAACACTCCTGAATCAGTCAGTGCCCAAATCCCAATGATTTAAACTTCTTCGCATTCATATATGTCCCTAAATCACTTCTTTTTATTTTTAAGTGAATTGCATTACTAGGGACCGAGCCGGAAAGGAGAGTCCTATGACTCACAGAGTAAACCTTTCGTTCATTTTTTATTTTCCTGACGCCACTTTCACCTGGCGTTTGGGGGGGGGGGGGGGGGGGGGGGGGGGGGGGGGGGGGGG
>JAPSES010130289.1:0-15540 GCA_029822895.1 Maxillicosta whitleyi
TAACTACTGATACTTTTGGTCCAGATTTTTTAAGGCCTTCTCTGAAGGCCTAGAAGGCCCTGACGGTTCCCCTCTGGAACATGCACACTACAGGGTCATGTGTAGATATTATGTGTTATGTGAAGACTGACATACTGTAGATATACACAGCATAGCCAAAACATTTCCTTGAACCGCTCTTATGTTTACAGAACATTCACCATGGTGTTGTTTTGAGAAGATCCTCCAATGGCATTCATTTCCATTATTTGTAGACATTTGACCAACTGAAGCACCACAGATCCTAACACAGCCTCCACGGGCTTGTTCTGTAGGCACTAAGCATGATGGGTAACCACTTCGTCACACCCTGATGTGCCCATCATTCTGGATCAGGGTCAGCCTGGACCACATCAGACCACATGACTTTTTTTTTTTTTTTTTTTCATTTTTTCTAATCTTTCTGCTCTCCAATAAAGTACCTGAAGGTACTCACTGTATTCAGTACCATGACACTAATGCAAATAGATTTTTACTGACAGTGAGACTATTCTTAGTTAAATTAAGGTTAAAACATGATGTACTGCAAACCTTCAACCCCCCCTCGACCAAATATATTGTAAGATTCTGTTGAAAGTTACTGCCCTATGATTTAGATTAGATTGTCTTTGTTTAAAATGTATTACATACAGTACATATTCATATGTGAAAGTATTCAGATATTGTAACTGCACAGGGTTGTTTGACCTTGGAAAAAGTAGGTCATGGTCAAATATTTCCAACAGGCTTCTGGTCCATACCAACATGCATCCACAGTATAAATTTGATACAGATATATCGATATCCTCAGATAATATGATTATGTCACTGAATGGACAGACAGACAGATGTCCAGACAAAACTATTCCAATACCACTTGGTTAAAAAACTAGGGTTAAAAAAACATAAAAGTATTAATTATCCAAGGCTCTTACCTGACCTTATTTTCACATAATATTGCACATAAATTACATTCCAACTGTACATACTGTCTTATACATTTCCCATATATAATGTTCATAGTCTTGATATTCTTTAGTGTTTTTATATTGATGTACATATTCTTGAGTGTTTGTATATATATATATTATCTTATTCATTATGTGCACATAATGACATTAAAGATTCTTAAATTAAATCCAGGTGAAGACGTTTCTTTAGCCATACTGTGCATTTAAATATAATCAAACTGTGACCTAAAATCTGCCTCTAATACAGAAATACTCTACTATAAATGTATATAAACTGTATCTTTAAGTAAGTAAAAAGTAAGAATGCTCACTTTGCATTCAACTACATGACATTACTGCAGAGCGGATTCAAGTATGCAGAAGTTTTGGAGCACTCTCACTTGGCAGATCCAGGCTGCAGGATCCCTGTCCAGACACATTTTTGTGGATTGTACTTTCCAGTGTGTGCCTCGGGGACAGAGGCAATATCCTGCCACAGTTATTAAACTTTGACTTTGGGGCAAATCCAGTCCTCACTAATAGGACTACTCAGGAACCATTGCAGAGATTTGTATGCGATAATGAGAAATAGAGGTGCAGTCCCAATTCATTCAGTCTCCTCACCTCTGGGTGGAACTTGTAATTACTCCTGTTGAGCTTTGGGGAGGTTGGCAGATTAGAAAGGAGCTGCCCTGAGGCCGGTTGGCCAGCCGTTCACTGAGCCGCTCCTCCAGAGAACACCAACTCCCCTGCTGACAAGAACGCCTGTGTACCTCTCAAGGTGAAACAGAATACATCTCCAGACACATGCGAACTTTCTACAATATGTTTTCTGCTCCGGTGATTTTTCAGCAAGTCAGAAGTATAAGTCTGAGTTCATTTGTTCCCTTTATAAGACCAGACCATATCAGCAGGCTTTACTGAACATGAGTCAGTTTAATCAGGTCAACTGGAGACACTGGACAGGTTTAACAATGACTTACAACAGCTTTATGAACCTATGGACTATTGTCTAATTAGGAATTAACCACTTTAAGAGACTATTTGTGTCTTTGAAATACTTTTGAGACTTCAGAGCAGACTTGTATCACAGCTGCTTTAAAAAAAAAAAAAATCTATCATTATTATTCTGGTTTAAACACATATTACAGTATATGAGCTGGAGGGAAATAAGGGAAATAAGGAGGGAAGAAATAAGCTTCAACCCTTAAAGACCCAAACATCCACTGGTGACCAAAAGCATGAACCCATGTCAAGTGTTAAATACATGTTGATCCACTAACACTATCAAGACATGCAAATACTTGGTGTAAAATGCAGTTTGTCAATTTTTCATGGTCATCAGATATGACCCATCTGGGTGTTTAGAGGCTCTGCGGTTACCATGGAAACATCATCATCTTCTACAACACTGATTAAAACCCATAGAGTTGGATCAATGACAGTGGATCGACACACTGGGTTTAAGTTTAGTTGATGATATCTTTGCTGAAAAACTCACTTTTTCTTAAGTTTTCTCTGTTTTAATACAATTTCAGATTTATCTACTCTCACCCCCTGCTTGAAAATCTGCTGCTTTGACCAGGAATCAAACCCTAGTCTTCTTTCTGTGATGCATTACCTAATGAGCTAAATCCCACTTGTTTAAAATACCAACATATTTGCTGTCTGATTGTTTTGATATGTTTAAAGTTCCATTTATATATATATATATATATAAATGCATTCTCCATTCACTAATATTATAGGTGAAGTTTCCAATGTCAACATAAATATTGTTTAAATTTTCTTCACACTTGGTAGAGGCAATTGATATGTTGACATCACCACACGCACAGACATGATGACATCAACTGGATTGATACCAAAATAAGCTACAATACATGTGAGGGGCGGGGCTTGTTGTACCTGGAACCACTTGTGTACTTTCAATCATTTAAACTTTCTGTGTCAAACACTTATTTCCTGCTGAGGTTCCTTTGTCTGTCACCCAAACTGAATTTCACTGTCTTGATGAATTTAGTGGACTTTTCAACAGCTGTGTCGACTTGTCTTTACTGTCTTCAAGGTCTTTGTTTTCAGATTGATGAGTAGGAAACTATTCTATAACAAATAACAGATCTATTGCACTGAAATATGAGCTGCTGTAGTCCAAATAATTCTGTCAGAATCAATTTTCCATTATTTAGAATGCATTTACATTACTAAGTAAATAATCCTTACTCTAATTTAATGTATTTACAGTAGAGTAAATGCACATTTCCTATTTTGATGCAGGTTTATCTTTTCAAACAAGATATACTTTGGAATGATTTAGATGATTTAAAACTAAATACATGGATTTGGTTGATAAAAGTAAATACGATCATTTTGATGTGCTCTATGCACAGGTAGGAAACATGTATTAGTACTTGGATTTCCATTTGTTCTATCCTGTTGTAACTCACTGACTTAAGACATTCAGTGCAGCAATTAGCAATATTGAACAGCTTTCAATCAGTCCTTAATTCACAACTTCAACAGTCATGCAGTCAATATATACATTACACCAATAATATAATAATAATAATAATCAGTTCTCCTGGTCAATACAGTGCTGAGCTTTAATGCTATGGGACAGAGGTGATGCTAAAGGGTAGGGCACCCTCCTGTGGTGCACAGAAGTATTTTAACTGCAACTGTAACAGCAGTAGATTTACTGAAATTACCAAGACAGAAGGAAATATGGGTGAAATTTAAGAACAGGATTTGATGGTTGATGTTGACCCGAGATGGAAGGTAAAAGAGGAGGAGGGCAGGGCGATTAGGAGGTAGCAGCGAGTGATTCAGAGGAGTTGGCAGAGTGAGTAATGGCAGCAGAGTCGTGCACTGGGGCTTTTTTATGAGGTGCTTAGTTTCCCCTCTGAAGAAGGAAAAGCTGTAGCTCATGTGTTCTGGTGCTGCTACTACATTAACTGGCCTTGTGTTCATCAGGTTGGTCTGCATCATTAATTCAAAGATTAAAACACCATTAAAAGGTAGCGCGGGGGAGGTTGTAACATGGATGTTTTGATAAAATTCATCTGTGCCCATTGGCTTATCTTCTTCATTACTGGGTCAGGGATCAGACTCAGCAGTTTTTTACTCTACATTTTTCCTCCTATGGTGGAAGCATGAGTTTCATTAATAAGAAAATGTGTCTGTATTAATATTATACTTGTTAAAAATCTACATACATGGTATTTTCTTTCAATTTTCTTACTGACATCTGCCTAAAAGTGCTACATTTATTAACTTTCTGTATTACAATGTTAATATGTATATGATATCTGGGTGCTTCTATTAAACTGGGCTTTTTGGACCCAATAATAAAAGAGAAATTTTGACACATTTCCCCCATATTTTAACTAATGATGACTTCAGATAAATTAAAAAAAAAAAAAAAAATGCTTACTCTGACCCATCCCCAAATTAATGAATTTCCAATAAAATATTGGGGCCAAAAATAGGACCAAAATTGGGACAGGAAAAGCTACATAAGCGTCAGTGTATTTGGTCTGGAAAACATGGCTGTAAATGGTCTTATATACCTCTATAAGAAAAGACACTGTTAAATGTGATGATCCTAGTGGTCTTTCTAATCCAGATATGTGCTTTTTCATGAATCATCAGTCTAGTTCTAGATTTTGTATGTAACCCATTGTGTCCACTTGCGTTACACGCAGAACCTGCCCATTAAAAGGCATATAAAACACAAATGATTTTGCAACAGCGGTAATTTTAGCAAAATACTTTCCCTTGTAAAATTAGTTACATTCCCCAAATGTATCAGTGAGAGAATAAGGAGATAATTAAAAAATAGTAGCATGTGATTTTTGTGTCATTTTGACTGTTACATGCAGATTTTTGTATAAAACTAATTGTGTAAAATAATATTAAAATGCGTTTTATCTGAAAAATAACTTCTCTTCTATTTCACTAATATTTATTTTTGAATTAGACCTAAAATTCTTCCAAACTTGCTTCATAACTTTAGTCTACATCTGGTTTGAATTTTGAATGCACCCATTAAAATATAAGTTTATATAAAAAATAGCAGTTTTTCCTTTCTTCTCTTTATAATTTATGTTTCATGTGTATATATATCTGTTTTTCTCCCATTCCTGCACTTTATTTTTGTATTTCTTGCTGTGAACCTTGCCATTTCCTGATGGTGAGATCAATAATATCTCATTTTATGCGTTTGTGTTTTCAAATAATTGATTTTTTATTCTAGAATTATATGGTGAGTCAAGTGTTTAGAGCTTTTGAACATATTAATTTCCCAGAGGAGATGAAAAAAGTGTCTCTCTATCCACCTATATTTGTAGTGCATACAGCATATTCCTCTGTGTTTCAGACTTGTGGTTTTTCTCCATCAGAGTTAAGTCTGCACCAAGGTTCCTACAGGTTTCTGCCAAGTCCACCGGGTACAGGACGTGAAGGTCCGTCTGCAGTCGCTAGCACCACGCTGCTAAT
Source organism: Maxillicosta whitleyi (assembly GCA_029822895.1). Taxonomy (NCBI): domain Eukaryota; kingdom Metazoa; phylum Chordata; class Actinopteri; order Perciformes; family Neosebastidae; genus Maxillicosta; species Maxillicosta whitleyi. Next base: position 5,466 of record JAPSES010130289.1, read on the forward strand.
TTTAGTTACTTCATGAGTGAATGGTGATGTCCCAGTGTTCTACTGGATGTTTTCTTTTGTTTCATCTGTTGTGCATTTTTTTAGTGAGAACTTTACTTGAAATTTTATTGGGCTGTTGCACTGATGTTACAAGGGTCTGAGTCAGTAGTGATGTTGTGTTTTTCGACAGAACAGGGATGGCACTGAAGTGGCACGTGGCATATTTGTCCCTAGAGGCACTAGTGGGAAGGCAGAGGCTTCCATTCAACCCATAAGGACCCATTTAACCATCACAATTACTCTGAAACAGTTTAATTAGGGTAAAAAAAAAATGTTGTATTGTTCTGCTTTAAGATGTACCATAACAAACTGAATAACTTTTAACATTTTTTTTAAGGTATTAAATTCAGATTTGTAAATTCAAGACGTTTTAGGACCCCGTGGCCACCCTACTGTATTCATGATTGTGCAGACTGATAATTCACCATCACTATAAATGTTCCTCCATAGCATTGAGCTGTCATAATATATATATACATTTTATTGTCTAACTCACTGGTGTGAAATTTAATTCATGGATTAGAGTCAGTGTGATTTCACTGATATTGGACAAATTAATTTAGATCAGTTCATATGTGAGTGAAAGGAGTGCTTGTACCAACATTTAGAGAAATTCTATGTTTCTGAGGCATCACATTTACACAACTGAGACCGACAGACATAAGGTCTAAAAACACACAAAAAAAAAGTTAAAAAAAAAAAAAAAGTGACATTAATAAGTGTTTCTTTGAAGAACACAATTCAAAACCTTAATTCCTGCTGCAGATTGAAGTTCCACTGTTCACCACACGGGGGCAGTCTATGCTAACTGATGGTGCACATAAAAATAAACAACTCTATCTTCTGTCTCCTCAGTAATGAGTTATCGACTACTGAAAGTAGACAGTGGATGATTCTTTGACAGGTAAAATATATCTATAAATGTTACTGCAGTACAACCGAATCAATCAAATTTATTCTGGTTTAAACACTTATTACAGTATATGAGATGGAGGGAAATGTGAAGAAATAAGCATTAACCCAAAAAGATCCAAACACCCACTGGTGACCAAAACCTTCTAACAATCTAAGCTGTTTTATACCTGTTCATTCATTAATCCTATCAATCTGTGTCAATATTTGGTGTAAAATAAATAAAGTTTTTTCTTCTTTTCTTGGTCATCAAATATGACCCATTTGGATGTTCAGAGGCTGCGTAGTTACCATAGAAACAGTTCAATCTTCTACAACATTGATTCACCAGTAAAACCCATGCAGTTTGATCAACACACAGTTTTCTTTGTTCCTGATTTAATAACCTTTGATTTTACTCTGATCTTTAATGAACTAAATAACCAACAGATTAAATATAGAAAAATATATATTTAGGTAGAAAAAAATCTCTAAATTGAGAAGATAATATGAAAAAAAAATGGTGATAAATCACTTAAGAAAGGTTTACATTTATTTGGGAACTGTCACTAAAGATGCACTGGGTCTGTATGGGTTAAGTCGTGATTTTCCTTGTAAAAAAACAAAACAAAAAAAAAAAACCATCACCAATGTTGGTAAATTATTGGAGAAGTAGGGTGTTTATTACTTTTACGTGTACACACAGTATTCTCTTGAATTTGCACAAAACTCAAATATAAAAATGTCCTCGTGTGTCAAAAAAGTCTTCATTAACATTTATGTGAAAACATATATAATTATACACAGTTAAACTTTGTGAGCATGCAGATAATGCAACTACTCTAATTTACAAGTAATCAGCTTAAATTAGATAAAAATAGGTGTTTACATGAGCCAAGTTCACCAAAAATGACTTGCCATCTTACCTCAACAGACTGATTTCTGCGATATTTGTAACATAAATAAACTATCAAATATTTCATTCACCAGTGACTTTAGTTAAAGACACTTTTTTCGTCGTTGATCCTCTGAGGCAGTGTTACCCTGGGTTGCATAAATCAAGACAATATACACACTGATTTGACAACTGCAGTAATGTTACAGCGAAGGCACTAATAAAAACTGTGAATTAAAGTTGTTGTTGGATCATATTTTACAGGATGACAAGTGGGAACAGTGTATATGCACTTAAAAATGACATGACAAATTTCCAGACGTAGTACGCGTTTTGGCAGCTTATGGTTTATAAGCAGGATGCATCTATATGAATAAAACACACAAAATACAATATTGGTGAGACAGGAGATAAATACACAACTTTTTTTTATCCCATTGTTTGATGGAACTGTTAAAGCTGGTTATAAAAAGGACACTGAGAATGAAAGAAAGTCATTATGTGTATCTTTTTTTTAATTTTTTTTTTTTAATTTTTTTTTTTTTATTAAAACAAGAAACATCCAAAGTGTTAGAGGAAGAAAAGCACACTAAAGAGTTAGGCAACTGGAACGTTTCATTACTCAACAGTGTTCTGCAAGATAAAGTTATCAGTGCATTGTAACATTATGAGTTAGAAAAAGTCAAAATAGAAAAGAATCAAATACATCTCCAAAGTGAGGGTGGCCATGAGGAAGCCTAAGTTACAGACTGTGTGAGAGCAATGACACACAAAATAAACTACGACCCACTGCTGCTGCTATGGGAGACTTTTAGCGTCTCGTCTATCCGTATACATCATTAGAAAGATTAATTCAAATTATACAAAAAGCACAGGTTTCGACTACAGAATAATTCAAGTTAGAATACAGCCAGGAGTAATTTTGAAACATCCCATATTCACGGGATAAATTAACTCTACAGACACTGATAATAGTACTAGAAGAATTATACATTTTGCTTTTTACAATGCAGAAGCTGGTTTATGGAATTGCTCCCTTGCCTTAACATAAATTATTAGAATGTAAAAGCTTCTCCTCAAAACAGAGTTCTTCAAGTAGACGTTCGTATTTGTTGGCAACTGTATTCCTTGTACATTTGGTTGTTTCTGTTTGTTAGACTGGTCTAGAGGACTCTGGTATTTCACAGTCACTCTTAAATAATGTAATACTGCTGTGAAATATTCTGAAATGTTGGACGGGACGGTATATCTGAAGAGTGCAGAAAAAGTCCAGAATTTTAGATTTGCTGGTGTGTTTTTATGACCTTCATCTGTTTTTTTTTTTTTTTTTGGAGGCTGGTCATTTGTCGACAAGAATTCACTTCATTTCTAAGATAATAATGAGCAGTTTTGATGATTTATTTACATGTGCAGGCTGTGCTAAAGTCTCAGGTCACCGTTAATCTTGAAGTTCTAATGATCACACATGTATTTTTCAGTTTCTACGTTAAGATTTAACCAGTGTCTGTGAGATACAGCCACAGGAAAAAAAAAAAATTATTAAATCATCAGAAGTCATCAAAAACAGTGGTTATGCAATCAAGTAGTAACTCCTGTGTGTGTCATGTGACTAAAACAGACAGAAAAGAAAACATGGAATGTGTAAAAGCGCTATTTTGTCAGTACAATGACATAGATATTGATGTAAGAACTGAAGGGATTTAATTTATTATCAAGAAAACATGTTAAATGGATAAATATCAGCTTTGAAATTAAACTATTATGAGCTATTTTTGTTGTTATCATTATATTTGTCCAAACAAATGTACCTATAATTGTACCAGGCATTAACAAGGGGTGGTCTTTTAATGTTTTCCACTACTGTATATGTGCAGCATCCAGAACTGAAGTTTATTATATTATAATATATTAACATAGGGTTGAATTTTCATTCTCAGATTTATTAATGTGTGGTGAGGTTCATGGCTGGTGGGGCACTGACTTTTTTCAGGGTTCCTACACATTTGAAATTTCTAAATTCCATAGTTTTTCCAGACCTAAACTTCAAGATGTCTTAGTAAAAAAAATTCCAACCAGTCTTTATATTTGGAATTTATGAGCCAGTGGTCAGAGACTTGACATTTACCCATTATGAGTTCTGCCAATGATCATATAAGACATGTTGAGTAGGTCGCTCATGAACCGTGTGTGAACATCACCTGTCCATCAAACACCTGGGCGGGGCTTAATATGGGTTGGAAGAGGATAAGAGCCGAAGGCGGGGCATTCAACCTGCTAAACATATCCTACTGTATGTGCTCTCACACAAACATTTTAGCTGCACTAGCAAGTGCCTTAAAAATCTGACTTATCTATTTATTTATTTATTTTTTCTTTATGGGACATCAACTTTATTCTCGACATTTCCAAGTTTAATGTCGACATCTCGAGTTTAAAGTTGACCCATCAAGATTAAAGTCGACATCCAATTTCAATTTTATTCTCAGAATTTTGACGTTAATGTCGACATGTTGACTTTAATCTTGTCAAATCAAAGAATATCCTCTCCTTCATGATGTTCCGTCATAGTAACATCTACAACTATACATTATCGGAACAAAAAAAAAAGTATAATTACAGTGTATGTATGATGTATCAACAAATGACCAGCTCCAAGAACAAACTGAAACACAAGTTACACAAAAGCACACCAGCATCTCAGAATAAGGCTGGGCAATATTGTAAAAACTATATTCTATACCATAGGGACTGTGTTTTTCATCATATTGATTTACATCTTGATGCGTTTCTAATGCATTAATGCTATAATTTGAGGGAAAGAAGGTTAATTAGTTAACATTTTAATATTAACATGATGATGATTAATTTTTACAGATATAGATTTCTTCAATTTACAAGGTGTACTCCAAATAGTAAACACATTCTGCCTTAAATCAGAGTCCATAAGGTGTACCTGAATGCACCATGAAGTTCCCAGTAGTGACTGTGTCAGACAAAACTGCAGAAGACAGACGTACGGCTGCAGTATAGACTTTACTCCGGTGTTGTGTTTATTTCTGGTGTGGAATAAGAAGTCAGACCTGAAAGTTTGACATAAATATTATATTGGCTTATTTTAGAGCCCTATAATGAACCTCTGATTTTAGTTTTGACAGTACGGTATTTCCTTCAGGTATGTGATTGTTCTTTTCCTCAGTCCCACTATCCTGAACATGTTTACCATATTGGCCCAAATATAAGACGACCCCTTCTTTTTCAAGACTCAAGTTTGAAAAAAATACTTTTTGAACACCAAATTTAATTTTTATACAGAAAATAATTACAGTGCATCTGAAACAAATGATTATAACAATGTATTCGAGAGAAAAAGCATGTTGTTTTGCCTGATTCAAATCATGCAAAAACTGCCTATCACATCTTAATATCTGAACATTTAAATATGTAAACTGAAGTGCGATCACATCTGTAAATAAACCAATCTACTGTGATAAAACAACAAAATTGCAATAATTGTAAACCATCAAAGTGAAGTCTGACTGTAACTGTAGTCTTGAAACAAATCTGAATAAGGAAAAACATTGCAAACATTGACAGGGGTTTGCTTTGGCCTGGGGAGTTAAGTTCAGCATTCGTTTTAAAGATATCTGGCGCCATCTAGCGGTGTGAATGGGTATAACGTCTAGACCTCGAATGTAAGACGATCCCCCACTTTTTCAGTCTTATTTCAATGCAAAAAAGCACCGTCTTATATTCGGGCCAATACGGTATTTCAGGTATATATGTGCTATACACCTGCATGAATCAGACTGCACCGTCACTGCAGCGCTCATAAATAACTCTGAACTATTAATAATCTGACTCCAGCTGTTTGTAGTGACAGATGGTAACAACTGTGTGCACCTACTGTACATTAATGTATGAAATGTTGAAGGGTCGGCGGTGATCAAATACAGTCATGGCTGTGGCTTAATTTTTTTTGGCAAACAGAAGCATAACACATTCTGCTGACATTTTCATATAATGTTGTTTACCTCTCATCCATCCCTCTGCTCGTTGTGTGACCGTCAATAGGAACGAGATGCACCAGAATACAATAACCCAAAACATTAAAATGTTAACATTGTTAACAAATAGTAATCATATTAAAAACTTTTAAAAAGAATAAAATCTGAAATCCTTCTGTACATCGAATGGCGATCGGTGACCCCCAGCCCAGTCGGGTTTTGGCAGTGGTCTAACACTTGTGCTTCATGGCAAGCTGTAGAAACATTGGGGGTGGGGGTTGTAAGACAGAAATGTGAGAACAATAAGTACCAGGAAAAAAAAATAGTGATAAGTTTGACAGAAAACATACGGCAGAAATGTAGGCAGATGATCATTTTGTGTGTACAACCATTACATTATCATCAGTTACAATCAATACCCTTTATCCGGCTGTTATTATTAGTATCATTAATTATTTATTTTTGTTCATTAAGATTTATTATGCTAATATCATCACTATTATTATCACTGTTGTTAATGATTTTTTCTTTTTTCCTTCTGTTTTTATTATCATTTATTGTTGTTACCCACTCCTTTGTCTTTTCTTTCAGTTTCTCCAAAGTATGATGATGAATATATGAATTAGTATCTGTTTTTGTCTTATTTGTTTTCATGTTTTGTTATGTACTGCTCACTTAAGAAAAAAAAAAAAAGAAGAAGAAAAAATACAAATGTAGGCAGATATGTTGGTGAATATAAAGCAGTAAGTATGCAATGCATGCAAAAAATAATCAAAAGCATGAAGGAAGTAAATGAAACATGGAAATGTAGGCAAAACTGGAGCACAAAGCAGGAATACTACAGTTATTGGGGACAGTACGAGCATGAACATCTATTTCTATTATCAGTTCAACAAAGGTCGACAACGAGCCTGAGTGTTCATGAAGATGTTCGACTTAAATCACAAACATGGACAGATCTGGAGCTTCATGTCTCACAAGAAGAATTAACTGTAACCGTAAAAAAAGGTGTGAAGTTCATATAATATATTCCAGAACTGAAGGAGGACATCTGTTACAGATGAAGGGAAGATGGATAGGTGCAACAAACTGAAAACAGTTCGAGTCTGTAAGATGAAATATTCATCAGTGACATCATTAAGTCACAAGATGAAGTTAGAATTACAGATGTTTGCACCGTTATGTTAATGTGATGCTTAGACAGATTCTTTTGGTGTTTAAGACAATCTGAGGCTGTCTCTGAAAGTCCTCTTCCTCACAGACCCTGTCACCTTCCTTCCTCTCTTCCTTCTTTCTTTGTGATTAAAACTACCTTCCTTCCCTCCTTCCTTCCTTCCTCTCTTCCTTCTTTCCTTTGTGATTAAAACTTCCTTCCTTCCCTCCTTCCCTTCCTTCCTTTCTCCCTTCTTTCCTTGTGATTAAAACTTCCTTCCTTCCTTCCTTCCTTCCTCCTTCCCTTCCGTCCTTCCTCTCTTCCTTTTTCCTTGTGATTAAAACTTCATTCCTTCCTTCCTTTCTCCCTCTCTTCCTTCCTTTGCAATCTCTGCAACCAGACCCAGTGGATTTTCTAGTTGAATATCTTGACCATCACTTGTTTCACCAATCTGGACTATCACTGCTACACTACACTACAATAACTGCTACTTTGCACTACATATCTGATACATTTATTAATTATATTTACAATAACTGTTAGTTTTTTGCACATTTCTGATTTAATACTTTAATATATTTTTATACGGGTTAGGGTTAAGAATTGACTGACATATTTATTTCATATTTAAAGCTCTACAACATGTTGCTGCTGAACAATGTTTTGTTGCATTGTGTACAATGACACTAAAACATCTTCTAAGTGTTCATCATATCTTATCCGTAGTAACAGTGGGACAACAGGAACCATTTTCATGGCACTGGAACCCTATGGTGTAACCCAGCGGTGACCTCACTAACCCCTTAATCCTGCTTCGTGATACAGGCCTCTGTTCTGTTTATTTTTAACAGGATCAACATGCAGCTTCATTAATCTCATTACAAAAGGTTCTAATGAGCTTCACTGGAGGCTTTTTGGAGAGATGACCAGAGCCAGCAATCTAATCAACCCTAGTAGGTGTTAAGTCAGAGGGACGTGTAAATTCTTCATACACACAACTATTGATTATGGAATATGATGTTAGAGGTACAGATCTACACCTCTAGACTTAGCAGCACGTTTTTATCCAAGTGCAATATGGGTAATGAACACATAATAGTGACAATACCTCAAATAAGGATATACATTTAACGTATATCATCAGTGTTCAACCACGATCAAAGCACAATATATTTATCTCCACCATTTCTTGGTTGGTTGACGTGTTTGTTTTTATTCTATATACATTTTGAAGGAATGTGACTATTAGCTGTTGAACATTTGTTCTTGTCAAACTCCAGAATCATTGATGCTGATAGTTCTTATTTTTAAATGCAGCTGTTTGCTGTCAGTTACAGAATTGCTTAAGCCTGAACAAAACTGCTAGACTACTGTCTGTTCTGTTACTCATTTTAAAATGCCACACGTATACCTTACTGTTGTTACAGTGTTTAAGCTGAACAGATGCCAACTCATTTCAGACTGCGAGGCTGACTCTGAAAGCTTGTTTAATGTTGCAATATTTTTCTTGTCTTTTATTGCACCAGTCTGTTGGAATGCCTTTTGTATTTTGTGTATTTTAATTTTGCTGATTGAAAATGTATTTTTGCTGATTGAAAATGTATTGGTCTTAACTTTTTTGGTTTTTTTTCTCTATTTTATTTACTTTTAATTCTAGCCTCTTCTAGCTTTGGCCAGTCCTAACTGTTTTAAATGTGCTATATAAACTAAACTTACTTACTTACTAATAATACAGAAGCCTTGTTCTTCCTCAGAGTATCATGTTTCTTTAGTTGCAGAGTGCTAAGAGATCTCAGACATTAAATTTAGACATTTCTTTTAAAGTGTTTTGTTTACACACCACAACAGAGGTGTCTGGTTTAATGTCGTTGCACATATGCATAATGACAATAAAGGGATTCTATTTTATTGTATTCTATTCTACAGAGAGAAATTTAATCTACAGATAGATCAGGAGGGGGCAGTAGAGCAGCACACAAACAGGCTATGATTAAACCTGAGTAGTGCAGCTAAATTGGCTCCTGTCACAAAATGAGACACAGAAACTGAATTGCTGAAGCACACTGCCAAAAAAAAAAAAAAAAAAAAAGACAAGGTGACCCTCCGTAATGGTACTGCATGCAGTTAGTACGCTACATGCACAACATGCATTGGATTTGATTTGCCTGGAATAGGAGAACTCAAATGCGTGTCGAGTCATCTTTACACCACACAGAAATGTTAATGAAAAAACTGCAGAAGGTCTTGTTAATTCCCTCTGTGAGGCTACAGTGTCATGTTGCTTTAACAGAGGACCTCAGACATGCAACAGTATAAATCTAGATAATGCGCAAGACAAATGAAAAGCAATAAAGCAAATAATATGAATGCTAATAGCAGCAAGTGAAATGAGAAGGCAGAAAATGAATGATTCTTCATGGGGGTTCTGCAATCAATCTGCCTGAAACCTCTAAAGCACATCTATTAAATGTATTTTCTCTGCTGTTTTAAATTCACTCGTATAAGGAAGCTCCTCTGTGAGCAGCAAGAGAGCAATGGAAGGTTGTGCAAATGTCTTTCAATTATACAACCCTCACCAGTACGGCTTTAGGCATTCTTCAGAATAGGCAGTTCAATGGATAGTGGAAGGTTTTACTCATAGAATCATCGACATTCTATTTGAACTGGAATACATCTGAGGCCTGACGTGTCATAGAATAACAGGGGTTTGACATAAGAAGCCATGCTGCTGAACCAACCTATGCATTATATATATATATATATATATATATATATATCGTGCTACTAAGAAGACAGCTATAGAGGGTGTGAACAAGATGTCAGCCTGCTTTAGTCACTGCGATACATTCACTGAGAGGCTCTATTCAAATGACTGCAATGGATAGAAAAACAAAATATAGACCGTGTTTGTTAACAAATTCACGGGTAGCTCCCACGTGGGTACTACGGTACTACTAGAACAAGTTTTATGTGAACATAGGCGTGATCCAATTACGCAAAAACTGTAATATTACTTTATTTGACCTTGAAAAAATAGGTCAAGGTCAAATACAAGGTCACCAATGCAAAGCCCACATATTAATGACTATATGT
>JAPSES010130332.1:0-15535 GCA_029822895.1 Maxillicosta whitleyi
CACTTTGAAACAACTCCGCCCACTCCGGAGGTAGAAGAGGCGGGGCTTCCTCTTCTACGTTGCTTACGTCAGTTACCGCCAATGTTGAAATGATCAACACAGACCCAGAGCGCCCTCTTGTGTGAAAATATCATGTGAAATTATATAATAATGTGTTAATAATTTCACACATAAGTCACTCCAGAGCATAAATCGCACCCCCGGACAAACTATGACAAAAACTGCGACTTATAATCCGAAAAATATGGTGTATTAGAAAAAAAGCAATTTCTTATTTAAAATGGGCATATTGTATGAATGTCATTCACATGTTTTTGTCTTCTGTGCAGTTTTCACTTTACTTTTAATTAAATTTCCTTTCTTCATACCTAACATTATGTAAATTCGTTAAACTATATGGGTTTGTTTTATTTATCCTTGATTCCGCCAAGGTCTCATTAAGATTCAAGATCTCACCTTCCATGGAGTCCTGGTCCAGATGGCGGTGACAGCTTCACATAAAAAAGCAGTTTTACATGTAAAATACTTCTAATATGTAAATGTGTCCTCATAGTAAAAGTGAGACAGATTTCAATGGAGTAAAAGGAGCCATATAATTTAACAGCCTCATATTTTAAACACATTTTTATTAGTCTTTGGTTCATTTATTTGTGTATTTGGACCCTAATAATTCATAACGTTTGTATTCCAACCATCCAGGTGTTGCAAAATTTCTTTATATTAATTTTGACAAAAATCGAGTGGATTTCTACAACCTGTTATAATTTCTTCTTAATTTGTTACGTCTATAAATAGTTATGTCACGAAATTTGCATAAAATCAAGACTTCTAATGAACATTTCTCAGAGTAAGACATAATTGTTTATCAGCAGCAGTTTTTGTAGTAAAAACTGAAAATATGTCCAAACTTTGAGCTGATTACCTGCAATATTCAGTTGTTGGTTGAACAGGACAGAGCAACACAGCTAACAACCTGGAGGGGGCGGGGCCTGAAGTGGCTCATGTGTTAAAGGGCCAGCGCTCTAAACCACCTTTATGGTGTCATTACTCAGAAATAGTGTTGAAGATGGACCTGTGGAGTTGAATTAATGAAGAATTCAGACCCAAGAAAAGCATTTATAGTTTATGTAGACCACAGGGAAATGTTTTAAAATATATAGTTCCATTTAAAAAAGCAAAATATCACTGCTTTTTAAAAATGAATGAAATGTGTGCAGCCCTTTTACAAAAAACAAAACAAAAAAAGAACAAAATTTGATTGGTTTGGTATATAATTGGATATCATATGAATTATATGAAATTATATGAAAGCAGCTTAAAAGCCAAATCTACTCCTGGTTAAATGAATACAATACAATACAATACAATTTAATGTCACTGCAAAATACCTTAGTACAATGCAATGAAATTTGGTTTAACATTTTTTAAGGTGCTCAAGTGAGTTACATATCAAAAGTGTAAATAAAATCTTGTTATTGCAAACTCTGTTTAAAAGATTTGTGGCAAATTGTTGTAAACATGATGCTATAGCCTTTGCTTTTCAGGTTCTGTTTTTAAATTCTGTTCAGAGTCAAACACACTTAGACATCAGCTCAAGGTGAACACAGCTAATGTACCTCCTGAAATGTATTTTATTATTGTGTGCAGATTTTGCAGTGAATGGCTTGTATTTAAGGTATGATCTAACATTAACCTTCAGTATGTGTTAAAAACAACCACAGTCTAATGAAATTCAATATACTTTCATTTATTTTCAGATAACATCTGGGTGTTTCATCCCAAATAAATTAAAACGAGTGGAGAAAATGTTCCGTTCACTATCACATCCACACCAGGTGCAAAATGTGTTAAAACCTGCTTCTTCCTGTATTAAATAATGATGCATTTAGCAGCAAATTGACTTCCACAAATGTTAGCAAGCACTGTGTGTGATTCATTTAACTACTTCCTCAAATATCTTCAGTTTTAATGTGAAATTCCTATAATGTGCTTTCAACTTTCCGGCGCTACCTTTTCAATAGTTTGCGTTTAATGCCAAGAGAAGGTTTGCTCTGGCATGAAGCAGAAGTAAATCTGGTCCGTTATGGCTGATTTCCTCTTGCTGATCAGCAGTATCTTTGTGGAAGCACAAAACAAAAAAGCGTATGTGTATTCTTAAAGTGTAAAACCTTGACTGTTCTTCATGTATCTGTCTTCAGAATGAAAACAATATAGGCTGCAGCCCTAAATGAAAAGCTTTGAATCTGATTAGTATAATTAAAACAGGAGGGTGACTGATCTTCTTATTGTATTATTGTAATAATTGTCTAGATAAAGCACAATATCAGTCTGTTGCCAAGCTTGTGCCTGAACATTTTAATGTCAAGCATGTCTAACGCGATATAGTCAGCAGATTTGGCGCCGCACAAGATGTCTGAGCGAGTTCCAGCCGAGCATATGGCCTTTAAATACGTTGTAATAGTCTTCTTTTCGTTGGCAAATGCCGCAAAAGAAATTGGTTTTTAAGGCTAACACTGATGGTTTGATACCGGAGCGCTCATTCTCTTCACACCCGCTCTGTTGTTTTTGCCTCTTTAACTGTATTTTGACCTTCAGACTCCACTCAAACACTCTCCTCGCAGACTAAATAAATTCTTTTTATGTTCAGCAGCTGAAGGGCAGACAGGGCGAAGTATCTCCTAATTGACTGTAGAAACTACAGGACACTTAAATAAAAAAATAAATAAATAAATAGTTGGAGGCGTTGACTTGTCTGCTCAGCCATTTTGAATTAAATATTAAAATAAATAACTTATTAAACAGACAGATTTTGCTGAAGAGGCCAAACATACAGTGTTTTTCCTATAGTGGCTGATTTAAGTGTCTACATTTTATCTTTAAGTGCTAGAATCTTTGGTTTTTACAGATGTTATGTTATTCGTTTTAGGTAACTGCACAGTTTTTGGCCCATATTTACTTTCTTGTTTAATTTCATTGAACATATTTAATATCAGGGCTTCAGGTTTATGGACGGCCCAGGTACTGTGATGGTTTTTGATACTATCTGACTAAAACATTTGCATATTCGCAACATTTTAAAGCGATATCTTTGCCGTTTTTGGAAAATAATTCATTGAAATGCAAAGTATGTAGTGTAATGTAACATTTGAAGAACATTGTTGAACTGTTTGTCTGTATGAATGCACTGCCATGATCATATTACTGTGCATAATTTAATTACTGTATTATGGAGTAGATGTATGTACGTGGGAAAATATTATGCTTGATTCATGAGTCAAGTTATGGATAAAGATGGATGTATTTGATGTAAAAGTACTTCAGGGGTAGGATCAATAGGTTTATATTTCTTCCTACTCCTTTTCATCCGTGCACATTTGGACTTGTTTGGACTTGAAGACAGATTCTGTTCATTTATATGTTATTTTGTTTTATTTTGTTGCTTTGCTCATTCTAAATAAATAAATAATACAAATAAACAACACATCCAGGGTGTACCCTAGCAGGATTAGGTTCTTTTAAGAAGTGCTTCAGAAAATGAATGAATCAATAAAATGAAAATGAAATTCAAAGTTACGCTAGTTATTAATCAAGTCATCGCACAACTCCACTTTCCAAAATAAGACAAAGCTTATTTCTAATAAAAAGTGTGTATTCAGGTTAATGCATTGTTTCTCTTGAAACTTTTAGACACTTCTTTCTAGATCTTGAATGCCAAGAAAGCCTTGGATATGTTTTTTTAATACTATATACTTATATTTTATACTCTTTAACGCTGAGATTTGGGAGGATATTTCTTTGATTGTTGTAATGTCAACAATCTGGGTTTTTTTTTTGTGTGTGTGTGTATAAAAAGATCCTTCCATTGCAGTTTTGTGTGGTATACTAATTGCGCTACGTCGGAAAAACCACCTCTTGCCAGCGCAAAAATGTTTAATCGAAAAATTTGAGTTTTGGTGAAATTATTGTTTTGCAATTAGATAAATTTTAATGTGTAAATTATATTTTGTCATATTTGAAGGTTAAAGGAAAAGCAACTATTGAGATCATTTTTAATAAATCCATTAAAATTTGTCTTATTGTTGAATTATGTCATTTTGTATCTTGTTAACCCTATAGCCCTTTCCAGTGACACTACAAAACTTTGATGACCCAATGTATCAAATATGATACACAATTGAAACTCATACATGGAAATTAATATTTGAAAATATATATTTTTTGGTCGTTCAGAAGGACCAATAAAGGCTCCAATTTCAAAGAACTGGCATTTTTTGTTAAAAAAAAAAAAAAAAGTTTCAGGCGTTAAGTTGTTTTGTTTTTTTTACTAGTACTGACACCTCAGAGTCCCTCAACAATATTTCTTCGCCATTAGACATTTCAGTGCAAATATTTAGTTTTATTCTTCAGCTCATCAGTTTTTTTACACACTTCACAGCTTCATAACATAAAAAGAAAAAAATATAAAAAAAAAAAACAAAACTGTGGAGTTCATGTTTTTAGTTTTATATTTCATCACCCTTTCCTTTTTCCCCCCACTAATAAAAAAGTAAACTCAAAGCCCAAAGTTAATAAAAATGTATAACATGATAAATTCTGGATGTACTGACACTGATGAGATTTACTTCTGACATGTTGAAATTTAATATCAAACATTAAGACTTTTTTTTTTTTTTAATATTCATTAATGCAGTTGGTGCAAAATGAACTGATGTTTGGTTCCCAGCCCTGCAGAGTGTTACAACCTTTAAATCTTTTCAAGTTTTCAACAAAAACCTTACATCGGTTTCACTTTTTATACCGTGTTTGTGTCCCTTGTGGAAAGTTTTCATGTCATCTAGTAGAAGAAAGAATAGATCTATTGAGAGTGATAAGATTTACATGGTTATCAGATGATAAATAAACCGTTCTCCTTTTACTGAGACACTCGTCTTCTGAAATAGCAGTAACGTATTCACCAGCTGTCAGTTGTGTAAATATGTCTGTGCAGGAGCATCAATATGTGATTAATAATGAAATACCCAATAGTAGACTTCAGGCAAACATACAGTATGTAATATGGATAAAATTGCATACATTAGAAGTAGTTGGCTGTGATTCTTTACATTTGCATGAGCCATTTTGATTCATAGCAGCTCAACTGAAATTGTCAAAACTCATCTTTTGTCTCATTTTCCTCACTTCCTGTCCTCTGCCTGTAGGGGTTAATTAAATGGCAGCGCTACATGTGAGTGAGTGAGTTAGGTACATGTGTCTAGGTACAGATGGAGCGCTGAGGAAAACTTCCAAAACTCAAGCTTTTAGGCTTCACTTTAACCCATAAACACCCAACGCTACTTTGGTGCCAACTCTCAAATATATTTTTCACTTTTTTTACTCTTTTAAGTGTAAGTAAGGTCCTTTTTTTCCTTTTTCCCATCAGGGGTCACCACAGCAAATCAGGTTGGCCCAGGTTTTTACCTTCCTGACTACAGTTTGTCGTCTTTTTATGGTCATTAAATATGATGCATTTGGATCTTCTACATCTTCTACAACATTGATTCACCAGTAAAACCCACGGGGTGATCAGTGACAGTGGATAGAAAGACTTTTTTTTTTTTTTTTATCTTCAATTACCGATAGATTTTAGAGAAAACCATAGTTTTTCTTCTGTTTTTGATAACCCTTAAGCTTTTATGTTCATATACATGATTGACAAATTACAAATCATTTAAGAATGAAAAATACTCAGCATAGTATTAGAATAAATTATGATAAATTATTTAAGAAAAGTTATAAAATAGAAAAAAAAAACATTTGGGAAGTGACACAAAAATAGCACTGGGTCTTTATGGGTTAAGGCTGTACTTAAATGCGCCTTTAGGAATTAAAAATGTCACATAAAACAACCACACAGACACAGATTTGTACCCACAAAGCCTAAAGAAAACTCTGAACTCAATAAAAAGCAATAAAAAGCTACAAATCTTAATCTCAAAAGCATTGAAACCATTAAAAAAAACAATCATCTTATTTGGTTTTTGATGTTTTCGGCATCATTAAGTGACAGATCACAGTAATAGTTGCAGGTTACAATGACAGTCACGAATGTGTGACTTGTAGAAAGAACAATTCTGGTATTTTTTTAACCTGACAAACAGTATTTATGGTACCATAAATCTGGCTCAGTCAGATGAAGAGATCCAGAAAAATAACAACTTGCATTAAAGGATGTATGGTATGAAGTTGCCTGTCCACTTAATCTGAACTTACACAGTGATTTATCAGTGATATTTATCTCTGCATAAACCATTGTTGTCTGAAGAGTCATCTTTGTACATAAAAGCATTTCATTTCATCTTTTAGATCAAGCTGATTTTTTAGAATAAATACACTACATATACATACAGCTATCTTTAGCTTTGTTTTTTTTTCTGTTTGTACTTATTTACAGGAGTGCATGCTCATAAATGTGCACTACACATGCACACAAAAGCAGAAGTAAATGGTAAAAGTCAATGTTGAGTGTAGTGTTTCACAAACGTGTGTTAAATGAAACACTCAGACTTTAATGCAGTAAATGTAATATACAGCCTGCACAAAACAGTTGATGACATTTTAAGTGGGAAGGAAGGTCACATTGAATACTTGAGACTTTGGTATTTAGAAAAAAGTTATGATTTTTTTAAATCTTTTAATCTTCTAAACATTTGTCCTGTGTATTCAAGTCGTATCTTGATACAGAGGCTGAGAAATACATCATTGTAAAGTTGGTAAAATAAGAAAAGATGTGTGTAGCTGCTGATACTGGACATAAATGAAAGTTTAAAGTTCAACATAAAACGAAAAACATTTTAACTTTGGTTCCCCTAAAATACGTTTTAGCAATAACAACTAAACATGATAAGATTTTATTTGTCTCCTCTATTTATTGGTTGGGATATTGAGTTTTCTGGATTATAAATCTGGTCGATACAGGGGTTCTTATTCAAAGGCAACTGTTCTATCATCTCCACTTTCTTACTCAGTGAATAGAATCCTTTTAAGCCTGTGTGTGGCACTAATGTTATTGTAATATAAGATATTTACCCTCAGCAATAAAGGTGCTGCAAGGCTGCGGAGCAGTGGCAGCTGCTCAGATATGTGGCAATGCTGGAATTTAACCCTTCAATGTATGAATTATGAGAACCTTAGTCAAGGTTTGTTTTTCTTGAGTGTTTTTATTCCTCTGTATGCATGAAACAAACAGTGTGATTGACATTTTTTAATTAACCTCGTTTTTTAGAGTCACAGTCGCATTTAATTCTTGACGCAAAGAAACATGTATTTAAAACACAATAACAGAAAGTAATATAAAACTTTCAATTGGGTTTTCCCCTTCAGGGGTCACCACAGCGAATCAGATTAGCATATTGATTTGGCAATTTTTTTTACTTCAGATCCCTCTGTATTTATCCGGGCTTGGGACCGGCACAATGAGACTTGCACCTCCATGTGGCTACAGGTATAGGCATGTATAATGTAAAGGACCTTTCCCAAGAGCCCAATGGCGTAAACCACAAAGCTACCCAGTCGCTATTAATAACAGAAAGGAATATACTGTGTGAAACTATGAAGAAAAAAAAAACATTTGAAATGCAGCTAATCTGATGTTTTTTCACATTTTAGCATACTCTAATACTAGTTATTACTAACGTCATGGAGATAATATACCACAAAACAAAACAACAATCTAAAAACAATTGGCAGTTGATTTACACTCGAACATATTCCTGCAAATCAAGTTTATCGAGAACAGTAATGTAACAGTGATTATATGAAATACAGTATATGAGATGACGCATAAGTGTCTGATACACAAATAAAACAACAAAACTCATGAATATACAAGAGAGCAGCTGTAGAATAACTGTCCACTGTAGTGACCGTTATGCATGACAGGGTTAAGCCATGTCATGTTGGAATATAATTGAACATGTTCAATTTTTATGTACTGATTTATTTAACATGGTTATAAGAGCCTAATTATTAGTCGCCTGGGGTGTATTTTCTGGTCCGTCATTGGCTGTTGCTGTCCTGTTGCCAAGAGTGCAGGTATTTAAACAGGTCACCTGACCTTGTTGTCGTTTGTTTGACAACAGAAGGCCGTATAGTTTTTGACCACTGTGTCGACTAGTATGAGTATGAGTCACTGTTTGATTAATGAAAGTCTGACCTATACATTCACCTGTGAGAAAGGAAATAAACTGATTTAATACGTGTCCCAGCGAAACGAGCCGAAGACTCTTTTATTCGAGCAAAAGCATTTGCACGTCAGCCAGGGCAAACACTGCGGTAGCGTTGTATCAGAACAAGCTCTTATAGCAGTTGTTAATAATCAACTGAAGGATAAAAAAAAAAATGAGCAAGAGTGAGGCAAGGATAAATTCCACATTGATAAAAATCAAACTAAATGAAACTGTCAGTGAGAAAATTATAACAAAATGCAGTGCAATTATCATCAGTATTTACTGCGTGAGAAATTAGGATACATGCAAAATAGTAAGTGTGAAAAGTAGTCTTATATATACATACATACCTATCGAATGACAGATAAAACTGAAAAATATATGATTTTCTGTGTATTTTTCTTCCACTAAAATAGCATGAACCCTTTTCAAAAAAAAAAAAAGAATGTAAATCATTACATTCTGATCATGTCTTAAACTAATTGCTTAACCATAATTAGTGTCATAGGTGTTATCAGTCAGACTAATTAGAGATATTAAAAAACAAACAAACATACCATTGTGCGCTGAACCAGACAAAGAACGAGAGAGATCTGTCTGAGAAACTCTGCGATAACCATCTATAAGACAAACTCCAAGCAGCTGGGTTGTTCCTTTTACTGCAATTTCATTAGTAAAAAGAATTCATACCAGTCAGGATGTCGAAATATAAACTAGAGTTAACCAAGAATATCCAAACCCATTCAAGATGAAGTCCGAGGTCAAGGTTCATCAGCGTCTCCACATTTAACGCAAATATCCACCAGTGACCAAGCATTTACTCATCTAAAATCATTATTAACTTTAGAGCCATTAATCCTATCAATATATGTAAATAACTGGTGCAAAATACAGTTTTTCATCTTTTCATTGTCATCACATATGACCTATTTGGATGTTCAGAGGCCACAGTAGTTACCATGGAAACCACATCATCTTCTAAAACATTGATTCACCAGTAAAACCCATGGAGTCGGTCCATTGACAGTGGATGGAGACACGTTTTATGTTCAGTTAATGATAGATTTGACTGAAAACTTCACTTTTTCTTAGGTTTTCTCTGGTTTTGGTATGATAATGCTCAAATGTAATCTCCACATGATCATTAAAGATCATGATAAGTCAAATAAATATAGAAAAATACCAGACTCTGACTAATAAACAAGCAGTGCACAGGCACATTAAACCCCGCCTCTCGTGCATAATGTAGCTTATTTTGGCATCGATCTAGCTGATGTCATCATGTCTATGTGTGTACTGATGTCAGCATATAAATTGCTTCTATATATGTGCCACGTTTGGAGTAAATTGAAAGGAAAAAATTGATGTTTTCATAGACATGTGAAATTTCCCTCATTATAAATAAATGGGAGGAGATAAAAGATTGTAAAAATTCATTGAAAATGCAAACTTTCACCTACTTTTCCCAAAATGTAATCACATCTATTCTGGGTCACTGGCAATCTTTGAACCCAATTTGGTATGAATTTAACCAATACTTTTACTGCTACAGACATGTGAAATTTCGGTCATTATAAGTAAATGGAAAAAAAAAATCATAAAAAATTGAAACTATGACTTATTTTTCCCAAAATGTATTGACTTGTATTCTGGCTCACTGGCAATATATAAACCAAATTTGGTATGAATTCAACCAATATTATTAATTTTTTTGGCCTGTCAAAAGCAATAGCCCAGAGGGTGACGGGGTAAAAATGCAAAATGAGAGGGTAATATTACATTACATTTGACAGACGCGTTCATCCAAAGTGAATTACAAGGTATATAGGTGTGTATAGAGTAAAGGGCCTTGCCCACAGGCCCACCTGGGATTCTAACTAGCAACCTTCCGCACCAAAGTCTGAGTTGTTAACCATTAAGTTATCCAGTCACACACATATTATGATAAATGGTGATAAATTATCCAAGAAAGGTTAAATAGTATAGAAAGAAAAATAATATTTAGGAACTGCCACAAAAGTGGCACTGGGTCTTTATGGGTTGAAACTAAAAACAGAAAAATCTTAACTTACTATTCGCTAAAATACATGTTGTTCAGCCAAACAGTTTATTAGTGGAGCTGTATGCTTATTATTCTCTTTCATGGGGGGGTAACAAGAAGTGTGTCCACATCTATAAGCTGACGTTTTCACACCAGGGACTGCCGTCGTCTTCTTCTTTCCATCACACGTCGACATATACATTTGACGTCACTGTTGTACAATATGAGTACATAAAAGGAATACGACGAGCTCAGACCCACGCAGCTCAGATGGATCGGATAATTTAGGAAGAGTTTTCCTGACCTCAGTCCCTGTTTGTCTAAAGAAGTGAGTTGTTTTTAATGGACTGTAGAGGTGTAGTGCAGGAGATGAAAGGACACGGTGTTCTAATCAATCATGAGGCACAAAGACACTGTACTCTTAAAGGCAGAAGTGACTCCATTAGCTCTGTACTTGCTCTCTTCTATTCATCTCCATCTCTCCTTCATTCGTCCCCCATGACTCTCTCCTCCTGACTCCCCTGCTTCCTCTTTCTAGCCCTGCACTTGTCTGTCGCTCTCTGTACAAACACTAAATCACTGTCGTCCCGCCGGACCGCTGGCGTATGTTGTCTTTTTCTTTCAGCCCATGAATAAATTATCAAAGGGAACAAGAGGCTGTTTTCCTTCATGGGAAACACTGTGCGTACGTTCGACATTGTCCGTAGAAATGGTAGAAATGAAGGAGTTTTGTGTGCGTGCGGAGATGCGTTTGTGTGTGTGTCTTTGTTCATTCAGTGCAGGGATTTTGGGGGGGTGTTATCGCTAGGTGCTCTGTGCATCTGGTCTGAGTTGGGCTCTCAGAGGTTCCAAAGATTGGATGACACACACACACACACACACACACATAAACACACGCAGACACAAACACACACTCAGCAGCAGCAGTTGCTAAACCATGTCTGTGGTCGATTGGAGTTAGGTTGAGCGGATGGTGTGAAGGGCAGCCAAAGAGCGGCGTAGTGTGACTAATAACGCCACACACACACACACACACACACACACACCACACACATAGATAGCAGTGCTCTCTAAGGTCTGGCAGTCAAAAGGCAAAAGGATCGATAGCATAGCCGCAAGGAGGCTAATCAATAAGCTGGATTTGCGCTGCTAGAGGAAGCCTGTTTTCCAAGAATGCACACATATGCACACTCACACATAGGCTCAGACCCACCCACAACAGGCTGACACAATCAGAAATGCCACAAATCCACCATAACACCCCCCCTCCCCTGCTATAACGGATGCACACAAAACAACTCCCCCTTCCATCCTTCACTGTATGCACACAAACACACACACACACACACACCCCAGCTCTGTCTCCGTTTACCTGTTTGGCCTTTACAAATCTCTGTAAATGTATGTCACTGTCTGCCAGCATGTACATCAGTCTGATTAATAATCTATTTATCTTGATTTAAAACATTAAACGTTGGAGCAAAAGGTAAGCTCCGATGCACTATGTTATCTAATTAAAACTTTACGTGTAGTGATTTTACCGCAAATGTCAATACTTCTAATCCGCGTAGCCAAACCTGCCATTTCATTCACTGGACTGATTCAGTTCAGGTGCTGTGATGTGTTCACGTTACCTTTTTCTGATTAGGAACGAGGGCAAATGCCAATCATTTGATTTCAGTCGACATTAAGAAATAACTGAATGTTAGAGCCGTTACGCCTAATGCACCGTCCACTCGAATGCAAAACTAACATGTTTCTCTATGTTTGAGCTGTTGTTCACAGGAAATTGGTGTTATAACTTATCAAAACACCTTCTAAAGTACTTTTTTTTTTTTACTTTGATAAGATTCAATATTTAGGAATGTTTATTGTCATTATGTGCACATAACATGTTTCTTAGAGGTAGCTCTCGGCTAGATAAAAAAGAAAAATATATTAAAAAAGAATATGTACATCAATATAACAACACTAAGGAATATGTATGTATGTACGTTTTTGTTTTGTTTTTTTAATATATTTATTATTATATATATATATATAATACTATGCTAATGTACCATGCCAGACCCTACTGGGAGCAATTTAGGGTTCATTGTCTTGCTCAAGGACACTTCAACAGTGGGAGCCAGGATTTCAACCACCAACCGCTTTGGGCATTGGACAACCCACACTCTACCAACTGAGCCACAGTCGCCCTTACAAAAACACAGAATGTACGGTCCAGTGCAGCAACAGTGATGATACGCATGCATCCGCAAAGACGTCGCTCATGCACGTTGTTGCTTTGTCTAAAGAACATGTACCCGAAACATTAAATATAACTCATGTGTAGGTGTGTAAGTCAGTGTTGGAGCTGCAGGAGATCACAGTCAGCATGGGCATAACACATAGGCTATAACACTGCTGTGGTGGAACAACTTAACCCATAAAGACCCAAACATCCACGACTGTCCAGAACTATGTACAGATCTAAAATGTTTGAAACCTGCTGATCCACTCATCCTATCAATAATATCAAGTAAATAATGGGTTTAAACTAGAGTTCTTCATCTTTTTATGGTTATCACATATGACCCAATTAGATGTTCCGAGGCTTGGTCGTTACCGTGGAAACACTGTTATCTTCTACAACATTTATTCACCAGTAAAACCCACAGAGTTGGATCAATAACAGTGGATGGAGACACATTCAATTAATGATATTTTCTGAAAAAGTCACTTAATCTTCCATTTCCTTTGTTTCTGATATAATAACCTTTGACTTTACTGAGATTCTATGAACATCTACATGATCAGTGAATTAAATGTGGAAAAATAACAGATTTTTACTGAAGAAATGCAAAATAATATGATAATATTAAACGGTGATACATCACTTAAGAAAAGGCAAATCTAGTGAAAAATTAATTTGCGAACTCCCACACTGGGTCAAAAATCCTAAAAAAACCCCCAAAAAAAACATGTTTATATTTGATAAATGGACACTGATGTACCCAAATGGGTGATATTGTAATGATGCCTCTCCAAATAAACAAAAAGTAAAAAAAAAAAAAAAAAAAACCTAAAAAAAAACGTGTGTGTTATGTAAAACAGGAAATAGGAAATGATACTGTGTGATAGTAGGTGTTCTGTATATTTCCTGTGCACCTTGTATAACGTGCTATATGCTATGTTTATGTCCGCTATTGTAAGTCTGCTAAATGTAATGTATAACTTGAAAAAAAATATGCTCTTCCTGCTCTGAAACATTATATTTATATATTACATATATGTATTAATACTGGGTAGTGTGTTTAGACATTCTAAATAAATCTGTAGTTTAATGTTTGGTATAAACACTTATTATAAAGGAATTCCTAGTATGGGTTAAATTTGACCTGAAACAAACCGTGAAGGCTGAAGAAATGAACAGTTTGTAAAGGTTAAAAAAAAAAAAAAAAACTCTTCTGACTTTGACATAAGGGCCTTAAAAAAGTAAAATCCTTACCTTTTTGGGTTTCAAGGCCCACATTCTACAGCATGAACTGTACTGAGAGAGAGCATCTGTAGAAATGATGCGAGTTTAAATCCAGTGTCTCATAAGTACTGACTTAAAGGTGTTCAGATCTAACTCACTAAAACCCTGCTACGCCTGCTGACCATTTGAAGTCACAGAGAAAATAAATTCTTAGTTCATACCAACCTTTCATCATGAGCTGCTGTATTTACATATTGTCACACAGTCCGATTCCTGCTGATTGTTAATTCACACATCTGATGATCAGAAGTAATAACAACACCCTGACAACACCAACTGTTGGATAAAACAAACATAATTGGACCCAGATGCACAACAGGAGTGGTGTGTACGGGGTTTATTGAAGTGCAGTAAAGCCAGGACACTATATGTACAAAACAACAAATCCAATTACTTTATGCAAATGGTAGAGGTGGGTTTCATTGGAGCTACATGAGGTCCAGTCCTGTTTTTCCCCGGTTGAAGTAGCACATATGGAAGAGGAGACAAGCGAGATTAACCTGCATAAACTACAAAACACTCAGACGAACACAAACGATCAATAGCTTCCTAAATGTTACAAGCACAGAGGAAAATTCAACCAGTCTGAAGTCGATCATTAGCCTAGCGTTCCGTGTGTTAGCACCTGTATGCTAATCCAGCTTAAACTGCTGCTGTTGTGCGTGAGCAACTCTGAACATAAAATCCATTTCCTCCAATGTGTGTTTGTGTGTGTGTGTTCCAGTCACTCATAAAGTGTTGATTCTTAACCCCGTGTGAGGAAATGTACCCCCAAAAAGTTTAATATCACCCAGTGACCAAAAGCATGTATTGAGTTACAATGTTTAACAACTTGATGATGATTTCTTTCGGCTTTTTCCCTTTCCGGGTCGCCACAGCAAATCATCTTTGCATGTTGATTTGGTAGAGGTTTTTATGTTGGATGCCCTTCCTGACACAACCAGGCTTAGAACTGGAGTAATGAGGCTTGCGCCCCCTTGTGGCCACATTGGGATGTACAGCATAAAGAACCTTTCCCAAGGGATCACCTGGGTTTCAAACCGGCTACCTTCTGCACCAAAGTCAGTGGCTCTAACCACTGAGCTACCAAGTCACTGTTACAACATTTAACAACTTGTTAACCACTAATTCTATCAATACATGTACAACGGAAACACGGTCATTTTCTACAATATTGATTCACCAGAAAAAGAAAAAAAAAAAAAACATGACAAATGACAGTGGATGAACACGCTGGGTCAGAGACCTGCACAGGTTCGGGTAACTGCGGGTGATCCGTAAAAAATTATGAAACGGGTGAAAAATGTCAGATGTCGGCTCGGGTGGGAAGAACCAAAGTGCGGGTCTAATCTGCGGTTTACAAAAACGCCTACAATAAATAAATATTCTACTAATATAAAAGTCTATGTTGTAGTGAAATGTAAACACCCCTTTTCCAAGATCAAAAGTAAAATCGGATATATGATTTTGTCTGTATGTGTGCATTCCCAGGAATTATCTCAGATACGATTTGGGTGTCGGGTCTATTTATAGTGGTTCGGCTCGGGTGCAGAACCAACATTTAAATTCTGTTGGTTAATGGTTCGGGTTTGGGATGAAGTATGACGAATTCGGGTGGGTGCGGTTTGTGAAAATTTGACCCGTGCAAGACTCTGGGCTGGGTTTACGTTCAGTTAATGATAGATCTGCTGAAAAAGTACATTTCTTTTCTTATGTTTTCTCTGTTTTTGATCTAGGGGGGGGGGGGGGGGGGGGGGGGGGGGGGGGGGG